>JAVQJX010211142.1:0-11243 GCA_036025115.1 Ambassis agassizii
TCTTCCCCTTACGGTTGCCTCTTTTCTGCTACATCCTGTTAAATCTTTCTTTCATTTGTCTCATTAGTTCCCTACTGCCCTCCTTCTCTTTCTCTGCTCTGACTAAGGATCAAATGGAAATGTTGCAGACAAACAAAACATTGACTTAAAAGTAAAGAAAAACAGAAATGAAGCAACAAAGATGACATTACACAGATCAGAGAAAGAGAAGGAGGGCAGTAGGGAACTAATGAGACAAATGAAAGAAAGATTTAACAGGATGTAGCAGAAAAGAGGCAACCGTAAGGGGAAGAGAGGTGACCTCTAAGATGTCACTTTTGAAAGGAGAGAGGGAAAAAAGAAAGATGGGAAGAGAGGGACAGGGTGACACAAGCCATCTGTTAGTCTGGGCTTTGGTTCGTTATTTGTTTGGGTAGTGTGTCCATGTGTTGGTGTATTTTGGATGACGCTATAGGGCACACACACAAACAGTTGTCCTAATGGAACCATATACTGTGGCAATATATTGTCTCCTCAAAGGAGTTTCATATTTATAGACTAGATTTGAAGCAGCAACCAAAATCATTAGCTGCATGCTCTGTTGTCTGAGATGTATGTGAAAGAATAGGTTTGATCCCATTTTTACCCCCCTAGATCTAACTTGTAAAGCCATTGGAGTATACAGAACGGGGTCAGAACACAAACTCTGCGAATGGAAAATGTTGAAAAACATTGACATGCATTCACATAAATCATCTGGGCGCAAGGTTATGTGTTCAGCTGTGGGGCAAGACAAGAAAAGCATGTGTTGGACTGCAGGAATGAAAGCATGTGAGGTGGCAGTTTGTAATGTGTGTATACTCACAGGCTCGCATTTCTGTGTGCAATTGCATTCTGAATCCCCCTCCAGCCACTCAGAACACTTTCATCTGTCCTTCCTCTCGTTCCATGCTCCATCGCTCTCTGCACTCTTAGCACACAGTGATCACATAATGCTGCTTATCACTGCTTCATCTTCTTCTCATCCTCACATTGGCTGCTTTTTCCCTATGATGTTTTTGATTGCTTGAAATAGAGATGCTTGGTCAAATCCAAAACTGGATCCAAGATTTGTTTTCAAAGAGTTTTAAGTTTGAGTCCTCTCTTTGTTTAATCTTAATTTAGGCAACACAGTAGTTACCTAAACACTTTGACAAGATTTTCTTTTAAAGTAATTATTCCCCCTTTGACACTTTTGTCAATGCTCCTTTGCTGGTTGATTACCTATGTCACATATTTTAGCCGTAAGATTTCTCTGCTCCAGATGAAAAGATATGAGGCACTACTGTGTACTCATGACAGCACTTACTGTCTTTATATGAGTTCTTTGTGTTGTGCTCAGTGTAATCATGACAGCTTGTAATTACCAAAGTGTTTTGTTTATTTAAGGGAAAACATGCATTATCCATATTCTAACATGTCCTTACTCTTTGTGTCCAGCCTTTGCAGAGTTGCAGACAGACATCCATGAACTCACTCAGGAGCTGGACGGAGCTGGAATCCCCTTCCTGGACTACCGCACCTATGCCATGAGGGTCCTCTTTCCAGGGATTGAGGACCATCCTGTGCTCAAGGAGATGGAGGTACGGGTCAGTAGAGAGCGCTCAGTACACACACACACACACGCACGCACACACACACACACACAGTGTGAATAAATGTCAGAAAACGTATGAAATGTTATTTTTCAAGCATATACAACTTAAAAAGGATGCTTTAGTGTGCATTAATTCATGCTTTGAAGCAGTTAAAGTCCAGAATATGGATAGAAAAAAACTTATGTATAAGTAACTGTAGAGTGATGTAATACAGTGAAGGGACAATTCTTTTGAGTGGGCAAAGCCAGAACTCTACTAAGACTTGGTACAAGTGATAGATTGCCTCTACACGACTGAGCCTGTTTGACGCTCCTGGAAAAGCAATGTTCACACGTTCAATAAAACACTCCCCCCTCCACTACTGCTCGTTTCTCAAAGAGGGAACACTCTATTGCTCACATGAAGCCAAGCTCTGTGGACACTGTAATGCAGCATGCACCTGTGCTTACATCATTTCTCTTTATACATGAAAATGCACATTCATGATCAGCTGACAGGCCTGTAAGGCCCTGGCTGCAGGAACTGGCCTGTGAGACATTTTCTATCTTCTCGTGCTATCGGCTGTATTCCAAAGGGAAAGTGTAGCACGGCATTGGATTTTCATTTGTATGGCCCAAGCTATCACAGGCCACAGTGGTACGCTAGCAAGCCGATCAATTTCTTATTACAGCATGAAGCTCACATTCTCACTTCAAATCTATACTTCTCTCCCTCAGAAGGGGACGCCTGCCCGTAGCTCAGACAGGGAAGAGGGGGAGAATGAGGAGTGAGTGAGATGGTTGGTAGGGAGGTTGTGCAAAGCTGCAACACCTTGTTTATCAGATGTATGTGTAAGGCAGAACATCACCTTATACAGTGTACCCCATTTTCACATATAATCATTCCTCCATTCAACATCCATCCAACCCTTTTTTTATTACCGTCCGAAATCTTTTCTTACGTATATACGTATATATATTTTTCTTATATTCTTCATTTCTCCTCTCCCTGTGTCCTCTCTTTGTTCACCCCCTATAATCTTCACCTCTGTTTCATTTTTATTTTCAACACTCCCTACTTTTCCTCACTCTCTGTCACGGTCATCACCTCCATCCTCTCTCCCCCAGGTCCCTGCCAATGTGGAGAAGGCCCTGACGTTGTTCGGCCAGCTACTTACCAAAAAGCACTTCCTGCTGACCTTCATCCGCACATTGGAGGCCCAACGGTCCTTCTCCATGCGAGACCGTGGCAATGTGGCCTCTCTCATCATGACAGCCCTGCAGGGGGAGATGGAGTACGCCACAGGCGTCCTAAAGCAACTCCTGTCTGACCTCATCGACAAAAACCTGGAGAGCAAGAACCACCCTAAACTCTTACTCAGGAGGTACAAAAAGATTTTCCCACTGGTGATTAAAGGTCTAAGGTTCAGTCCTCCTGCATGCACATGTTTTGTCAGACCTTTATTGAAAGGAGACGCTATTGGAATTGGTCACCTTGATGACATTCACTACAAAAACCAGAGGAACAGAATACATTGAAAAAACTTGTGTTGGCACAACAGTTGAAGTGTGGGGGGAGAAAGTGGAAGAAAGACAGGGGACAGTGAATGTAGCTTTTAGAGGCAACATTGCGTCCTCTCAACCCTGTTCCTGTCAGAAAGGATTACACCCCTGAGTACACATACACTCCCAATGGAGCATCAAACAGGCTGCCCACCTCAAACACACAGGGAAAAAGGTAAGGATGGGGAACAGAGGGTGTGTAAAGAGAGAGAGAAAGGGATTTATAAGAGCTGGTGTGAAGAACACAGAAAGATGAGCAACGGAGGAAAAATGAGAGGTGAAAGAGGAAAAGGCAGGAAGAGAAAGTTGGATGGAGCACAGGGAGAGAGAAAGAGGTGGTGATTGACAGTAAGAGAAGGCAAAATGTCTAGAGGGAGATTGGGCTGGAGGGAAATTGATGGAGGGAGAAACATATGGGGGAGATGGAGGAGAGAAAAAAGAATAGAAGGCTGTTGGAAGGTAAAACACTTGCAATATGGTGAGAGAGCAGATAGGCAGAGGGACAAAAGAGAAGGAAAATGAGCTACTGCAGACAGCCAGCCAGGAAAAGATACACGTATTTAAGGAGAGACACAATTAGAGAAATGGCCCATCTCCAAATAAATTGGAATTAGACATTAAATGATAAAAAAGTTACATTTTTTTCTCTTCTCCTTCTCCTCTGAGAGATATTTAATTAAAAATCTAATCAAATAAATGACTCTCAGCCAGTGTGCCTGTGTGAAGCCTTTTCCAATCCCCTCTTGGGGCATACGGTCACAACACGCTGTCCCTCCTAACTACACTAGCCTCAGGAGCTGGTGTTAATAAGCTCAGCAATTGTAGCACATGGATCACCCTGTTTGGGTCTATTTTACTCAATAGAGAGGCCGCAGATGTTTTTAAGCATGTTCACACACGGCACATAAAGGCATTCACTGTGTGGATGTTCACCCCTCTTGTTTAATTTGCACACTGTTGGCTCTCACAAAGTGTGTATGTGGTCAGGAAAGCTGCTTTAGCGTGAGCTCCTGTAACATATTTTAAAGCTTTGAAATGGCAGCTGCAGGCATATAGGCTCCCCTGAATGAGATGCCCACTGTCGGGTTGTGACATGCCTAAAAGCATGTCAGTCCAGGTGTTTCCGCCTTCTTCATGCTCTATACCTGCATTCCCTGCTGCCCCATCTTTCATTTAGCTTAGTTTACTGACAGCCATGGAAAACAAAGCTGCTCAACATACATCGAAAGTCAGACAGGGGGCTTTCGGAAGCGTAGGAGTTCATGTCTCGTTCATGCTACAAGCATTCACTGTTGGCCTAGTTTCCTGTTTTTCTTTTTATTGTTTCATTATTCTTTATTTGTTGTTTACCTATTTGCACTGCTCTTTGCTAATGACCAAAAAGAATATTTTCTGTAGTAGAAAGTGTAGACAACCTACTAACATAGGTACACCACTGTTTATCTAAGAGAACAAAGAATGGACAATTAAGAAGTCCTCCTGTGTTCTCTCTCGGACAAGGCAGAACAAGGGACGATGGCACCTTTTTTTTCCCACTCGTTTTCTCCCTAAACACCCCAAATGTCGGTGTGTCTTTGAAGTCTTTAACAAATTAGACACAATAAGTCTGTTAATTACAATGCCTTTTAATTCCCTGTTTTTATTGCATTCGTTGACTGTTCACGTGTTTTGCTTGCGACATGCACGTGCGGAGGTTCCCCTCATTACACGGCAGGTTTGTGATTAACGAGAGAAGTTAGCAAATTATACTAATTGCTGTATTTTTAATGAAGATGAGTGGGTTTGCTCGAAGGTAGAGAAAATGTGAGGGGGAAGAAACAATGAAAGGAACTGAAGGGTTTGTTTTGCCAAGTTAATTTGTTTTTGAGGGAGGGGGGTAAAGGCTTGACTGTTTGAAGGTTAACTGCATGAAGACTGATAAATGTCATGTTTTCCCTTTGATGTCTGAGCATGGCTTAAACACCTTTCTGCCTTCCCGATGACAGTGGTGGTTTGCAGCAGCAGATCATAGCCAGGAGGGTTCATGACCCTAAAAACCTCACAGTGTCGCACAGGGGTTTACATTCTGCTTCTGGCATGTTTTTCTTTGTCTTTTATTTCCTTCTCACCCATTACTTTCTCCTTTCTCTCTCCTCTTTTCTTTGATCTGTTTCCCAGGACGGAGTCAGTCGCCGAGAAGATGCTCACCAACTGGTTCACCTTCCTGCTTTACAAGTTCCTCAAGGTAAAATTGTCACACTCACATGGAGATACACACCACTTTTGAAGCTGTGGCAACACCGCTAGTGTTTGAGCATTGAAAAATGTCTCACTAGCGCACACACTCACAGCTGCAGCATTAGATAAGGCAGCGGCAGCAGGATACCTATCCCTTTCCTCTTCATGTAGTAAATTTTTTCTTTTTCCAAATGGAGGATTCTACAGAGTCTGAAGCACTGTTCAGACGCAGTTGGATGTGTTGTTGTGATCACTGTAGCCTGTCACACTAACCTGTCCTTTTTTTGTGTCCCTGGTGGGATTCTTTTAGGGCCAAGAATGTGTGTGTATGTGCGTGCATGCCAATGCTTGGGTGTTTTTATCCCTCTTCAGAGCAGTGGGGCTTAGCACAATAAGATGCCACACATCATACACAAATGTGTCCTCTTATTTATTTGTCTGTATGTTTTCTTTTTCTATTTGAATTCCACTGATTTTATATCAGAGGGAATCACAGAGGCTTTACCCCGTGCTAAATTTCTTGTTTCCACGCACATATTATCATCATTCAAACATTGCTGGAGCTAATCAGTTAGCAGCGGGGCCTTAAACCCATGCCAGGACAGGCATTCTGGCGGACAACAAACCAGCCAAGCCCCCAGGAGTCTCAGTTAGCATCTGTGCCTGTGAGTGTGTCAGTTTTGGGTGTACATGCATGTGTGTCTTGGCTCCCACTGTGAGAGTGGACAGCCAGAGATGGGTTCAGTAATAGCAAGTTCGCAGAGATACTTACAGGCATTTTTTTTTCTTTCACAACAGAGAAAGCACAAAAATCGGAAAGAATGTAGAGAAAATGGATGGAGGAGAGAGGTGTGGGCAGAAATGATTGTGGAGGTTTGAAGACTGTTTAAAAAGGTGAACAAAGAGGAAGCCAGAGTGGGGGGAAATGAGTACTGGAGGAAAACTTGCTGTAGCCAACAGTGATGTTACCAGCCCAGCTTTTATCCAGCCTCTGCAATTCAGCACATGTCTCTCCTGAGTTTTTAGGGGTCACATAAAAGAAAGGCCTGGAACAATTTCAAGGTTCAACTAGGTATGAATAGAAATGGGAAAAGGTCAAGTGGTTCTTCAAAGAGACTGGCAAGCTGGAGCTTTTACCTCCAAAGGAAACATGAGTTAAAAAAGAAAATCCTTTCATCCATTACCCTATCCTAATAGTTCACGTGACCTCCTTTGCACTAGCTTGTGAGAGAGTGCAGGTCACATGGTTACTCCATGTCTCTACCAGAAGTCCTTCTCAGTACTTTTGTACTGTTTCAGACTGCTGTGTGGAAATTGTAGTTAAATGAATAAAAGGGCAGTTGTAGCAAAGCTATCATTCACACATGGCATCAGCACTACTTGTACACACACTCCCTTTGAAGGAGACAGAAGGGCTGGGATGCAGCACAGAGCTGCTTTGCTAGACAGAGGATGTCTGCCGGTGTGCTGTGTTTTCACCATAGGAGGCAGGCCGTGCTGGATTATCCCACAGAGTTCGTCTGATGGCTCACCAAGATGACTGACTGGTGTTGATTCATGAACAAGCGCAACTGAAGGACAGAGGCCAGGACTCATAGTATACTGTGTATCTTTGCATCAAAGCACAAAGCAGCAAAAAGGGCAGTTAGAATGTGAGAGTTCAAATTAAATGTAACATGATTTCAAGAACAACAAGAATGTTCATATATTAAAATGATGTAAATGAATTGCTGCCTTAACATTTGTTACAGATTTTGTTTTAAAAGTTGTTAGCAATGAAAGAGTTGTAATGTCTTAACAAGGCAATATAAAACCATTCAAAACATTTTTAACCTCTGATTTAGCGGTGTTTTATATGACCCCAGGTCAGAGGCTTCATGTCTGTGAAAAAACTGATGTGTCCTTTTCAAAGAAGTAGCGACAAAGTTCAAGGGAAAATATTTATTTTAAAAAGGCAGCAGACTTAAAAGAAAGCGCTTTTAGAAATCAAGATAGTTCCCACTGGGGTAAAGCATGCCACACAGTCAAATGATAAAGCTAATGTTTTCTTTTCTGTAGCCTGATGGTACATCATCCTCTGGCTTAAATTTCTTATTGACATAGAAATGAGCCTGTATCATTTGATCTGATAACAATACATTTCTAAATGTGCATTTTATTCAGTAAATAGGAAAACGGTAAAATTGGCAAACATTGTAAAACACTATGTAACCTGAATAACCTTTTAAAAGACAAACTCAGAAGTTGCAGAAGCCGGCAGTGCTCTGCTGGCAGCTGAACAACTGAATGAAAAAAAGAGGTGAAACGCAGAGTGCGAAAGAGAGAGAGAGACAGGGGGCCCAACATCCCAGTGCTTGTTGCCTGGTTGACACGTCTCACACACCGAAGTGCTTCTCCAAGCGTTTTTCACCCCTCAGTCGTTAACCTTCTATTAACTCCTCCATCAATTGCCACTCATTCACACTCACTCTTTCTCTGATTTCTCTCCTTGTTGCTCAATCCCTTGCCCACACACACACACAGATATTTAAGGAAGAGACACAAGGGAGATGCAGTAGTGTGTGTGCATGTGTTTGTGGGAAAACAAATAGTGTGTCTGTTTTTAGCGTGCTGTCGGCTAACATAGGCCACAGGCTTGTTTACTCTTGCTCTTTAGGTTGACTTAGAGAAAACTAGAAATGTAAGTAAAGAGTTTATTCAGCAGACCTATGCACTTTTTACTCTTGAAGTTTTTGCATGTGTACTTTTCATTTTAACAACCTCTGATTTTTACTTCTGTTTTCTTCTGTCCCCTCCCTGCCTTCCATCCTTGTTTTTAGGAATGTGCTGGCGAGCCTCTCTTCATGCTGTACTGTGCCATGAAGCAGCAAATGGAAAAGGGCCCGATAGATGCAATCACAGGAGAAGCCCGCTACTCCCTCAGCGAGGATAAACTCATCAGACAGCAAATTGACTACAAGACTTTGGTCAGTACACATAGTAGTTGACACAAATAGTTGAGTCTTGGCATGAGGGTGGGATGTTAAACACATCAAGACACATAACGATCATAAAAAGCTACACGTGTGTTTCTCCACTTTGATTCATTGATCCTGAGCTGCTATAAGAAGTGTTTCTTTACAGGTCAGAAATCACTACAGGGTCATGCTTCTGCACATCAATAGTTATTGCTTCCAGTCCACGCTGACTTCTCAGTCTAAATGTGGCCTGTGCCCTCTGCCTTTGTAGACGCTGCACTGTGTGAACCCAGAGAATGAAAATGCTCCAGAGGTGACAGTGAAGAGCCTGAACTGTGACACAGTGACGCAGGTGAAAGAGAAGCTGCTGGATGCTGTGTACAAGGGGACACCGTACTCCCAGAGGCCAAAGGCCTCAGATATGGACCTGGGTAAGGAGTGGTAAAACCACCACACACACACACACACCAAACAATGGCACAAGCCACATGTGCACTACCTTACGGGGTAAAGAGGGAATTGGTTCAAGAGCTCTGTAGAGCAGGAGGGGGCACTTCACACAGGAGAGGTGATTTCATTTCAAAAACTTTGAAGTGTCAGAAGTCTCTAAAATTATGTACTCATTCTGAATATAATCCAGTCTGCAGGTCACTGCAAGCAGACAATTGTTCAGAGGAGAGAGCCTATAGTACATGAATGCTTCTACAGCTTCTCCATGTATTTATTTTCCTCTCTGTAAACCTACATGTATGTGTCTGTCTGTGCCTCATAGAATGGCGGCAGGGCAGGATGGCTCGCATCATCCTTCAGGACGAGGACGTCACCACAAAGATTGACAATGACTGGAAGAGACTCAACACCCTGGCTCACTACCAGGTACCCAGCTGTTTAAATGCATCATCAGTCCTACATTGTTTTAAGAGAAGTTACAACAACAATACAATAGTCCTCTGATGGCATATTCTTTTTTTAAATAAAATTTTGCATGTAATTGCTGTTTTATTGTGATGACTGTTCCAGGTGACAGATGGCTCAGTGATCGCCCTGGTGCCTAAACAGAACTCAGCCTACAACATCTCCAACTCCTCCACATTCACCAAGTCCCTCAGCAGATACGGTACGAGAGAAGGTGTGTGTGTGTGTGTGTGTGTGTTCTGTATGTGTGTATGTACGTGTTTTCATTTTCATAGTGTGTTCTTGCAAAATACTGCAAATACTAAATGTTTTCAGATTAAGGGAACCCTAATTTGTCCCACAGTGGAGACATTGCAAGTGGATGGCTTTAGATTTGTTATTGTTTTTAAAAAAAGATTGTAACAGGAAGATCTCATATCGTTTATCACTTTCCATGTTTTGATGTTGTGTCCTCTCTGAAAGCAAATTAGGTTTGTCTTGCTTAGGCAGGTGAACTGAGATTTTCTCACTTTATTATTAGACTGCATCCTATGATTTCAGTAACAAAAACATTTAACTGAACAATAAAAATAGTTCAATAAATGTGGCTGTAGTGGATCAGTTTAATGGCTGTCTAGTTTCTACTTCTATCAGTTATGAGGGTACAGCTGCCCGTTGATTTCTGAAGGATCCTTTAGCAAAGAATAACCAGTGTCTGGTTAAAACACAACATATTTATTTTTCAAAATAAAGCACAAGAGATAAGTAAATGTCATCTGTGTGCTATCAGCCACATTTGAATGCTGTCTTTGAATCAGACCTCACTCCTCCAATCACAATTACGCTGTAAGTCTTGCCTGGTACACATTCTCTGCTAGAATTTTGAACCACTCAATCCTTTACTGTGTGTGTGATGAGAATTACTCCGTGGCACAAATAGGGGATCACTGTCCAACAGAGGGAGGGGGCAGCAGAAAAGAGAGTCACAGACAAATTTATTCTGTAGTGAACGAGTGACCTGCAAGTACAGGAAGCTGTTTTCAACTTCACAGGGACATGTTGAGTGATTTTTAATTCATGTTTTTCTACATTAATTTGTTCTCCTTGAAATGGCAGCTACTCAAATAATGGTTGATATTTATCGCACAGTTTAAAATGACCATCTCACTTTTTGTTTACTTTCATTCACCCCTCTAACATGTCTTCCCTCTGCACAGAGAGTATGCTGAGGACAGCCAGCAGTCCAGACAGCTTGCGGTCCAGAACACCCATGATCACCCCCGACCTGGAGAGCGGCACTAAACTGTGGCATCTGGTGAAGAACCACGACCACTCAGACCAGAGGGAAGGAGACAGAGGGAGCAAGATGGTCTCTGAGATCTACCTGACCAGACTGTTGGCCACCAAGGTAACAGGAAGCTGTATATGTACACACACACAAAACCCCACATCTTTGTCATGTGGTCCATTTCCAACAGCAACCCCTGTTGACCTTTGTATGGTGATGGTCTCAAGGCTCATTAACATTTTTCATAACCTTTTCCACAAAGACATATATGCACTGTCTTAATTAGGAGGTTGACCTTTGGTTATTGAGTTGTTGGGTTGCTGTTACTGGGCCCTCTGTTGGTGGCCTCGGGGCTTTTAGGTCCTGCAATCATAACTCACCTAATTCCTCCAGGTCCTCAGACCACACAGTGGGAGCTGCTCAGCTTTTTATACAGCATGCCTCTTCAGATGATAGGATCTTTAGAGTTTCTGTTGTTATGCCAGGAAAACAGACTGAAGTTCTTTTTGCCATGCTGTTGAGCCACTCAGGAGCACACAGTGTGTTGTGTGCATCGCAGAAACTATGTGATATTCAAAGATTTAAACTGGAGCAGTTTATAGTGTTTAGAGTGTAGAAATGTAGTTTAGCCTGTCTTGTGAATGTCTACAAAAACAGGTTGCAGTTCTCCATATCTCACTTTTCCCATTATTCATATTTCAATTTAAAAATATGATAAGACTGAGATTAA
>JAVQJX010211204.1:0-11119 GCA_036025115.1 Ambassis agassizii
TTTTTATGTTAAATGACAGATAGTTAGGATGAAGAACACATCTGTCATCAATGCCACACAGGTGAAATTACACACTGAACAAAAGCATGTGATGGCACACAACAAGTGAATATTATGAATTCATTTTTTCTTCAGACTCTTCTAATAACTATTTTTGTCATTGTAGCCTAATGTTGTAAAATTGCTAATCTGAGACAACCCAAAATGAAATGATAAGTTATTTTCTCCATGATTACTGCGCTCATCCCATTGCCTGGAGAAATGGGCACACACTCTTAATTTAGCAGCCCTTCACTGCCGTCTGTTATAAACAGTGGCATGTAAGACCCAGTTCCATTTGCATATTGTCATTTGACTTCTGCTGCTTGGGTTAAGAGAGCAGAGATCATTATGAGTTTCATTCGCCCATAGACAATGCTGTCGGGGTGATATGAAAATCATACGTTGCACCTTTCTGCTAAACTAAGGCTGCCACTTTTATCAGACATTAACAGACCTAATACATGGCATATGTTATCATAGAAGGAGCCATAGGAATTAATGAAAAAGCTTTTTTCATGTTCTTAAAAAATATTTTGACAAATTTCATGATGTCTTTAAGACTTTTGTACCGATGTTAGTCACACATTACAGAAGCTTACAAAATACTATGATGTATAACAAGCTTCTTCGCTATTTTCTTGGCTACCAGGGAGACAAGTCTCATCCTAACCACCACAATTAGAAACTCTACACTTGCTCTACCACAGGACAGTGGTGGATACCTGTTTCAACACACCCTCAAAAATCGACCTCCTACCTCTGGACCAGATGGGTTGAATCAACAACACTTGTCCAGGTGTTGGTGCAAGGAGATGTGAAAACAATTGTTTAGAAATGAACTGACTTCTTTTTCCGTGGAGAATCAGATAATGACCCTGTGAGACAAACACCTGCTTTAGTCCTGTTATAGTAAATGGGAGTATTATCCCTCCTGTGTTCCAGGCAGTTAGCTCTGCCTCTGCCTTCTTCTCATTTACTCCAAGCCAATATGACTATTTATATGGGGTGCTGGTGAATGATAAATTACAGTATGCTGCCTAATAAATATGAAATCCCTGGATCATTAGCTGGATTAGATTGGAGGGAAAAGTGCATAATCAGCCTATGGATGCACCAGAGTCAGACTGCCATCGATATCATCACATCAGCTCTCCCTCAGAGAGACAAAGATAGTTGGAGAGAGTTAAAGGCAGGGTGAATAAGAGACTGAGGGGATTAATTCAGTAATAGACAAAGAGCAGGCTGAGGCAATTATAAAACATGACCCTCTGTTTAGCATTCAATCAGTCATTGCTGTGTATAGTACAGCTGTTTAACTTCTAGACCTTGAAGAAGGCTGAAGGATGTAAGGTTGGGGAAAAAAGGAGATACAAAGGTTTTCTGTATGTTGCGTAGTGGAGGGAAAACAGACGAGATGAAGATATGCTTCTCTGTCAAATTTATTGTGCTGACATCACCTGACACCCTGTGTTGCTCTTGCCTTTTAGCCTCAAGCGAAGGCTCTGCGATGGTGGAGAAACGGTGCCATAGAGTTGCTGCAGTGGGCCATACCTCCAGCTTGCTGACAGGCCAGTCGATGTGTTTAATCAACCAGAGACACGCTATAGGGAAACAGGCTCTGCATCAAAGAAGTGCTGACACATTGACTCACCTCACCTCCAACCATAACAGCCTATCTGCTTTGCCTGATCTGGAGCAATCACATGCACTCACTCACGTACTGTACAGTCGTCATGACAGAGAGAGAGAGAGAGGGAGAGAGAGGGAGAGAGAGCATGAACAAAAGATATAAAGTCAGAAAAGGAGCAAGTGTGCAACATAATCAATACAGTGTTCTATCATCAAAACAGGAGAAAGTTGAACCAGATCTCATGTTTAATCTGATGACTCCCAGTTTTTTCCTTAAACCTTCAATCATTAAAAAATGAAGGTATGTGAAACTCCTCTCATCGGCTGAAGCCCATCTACAGTTGGAGGCTCTTCTCTGAATCATAAAGATAAGGTATTATCTTTTAGCCTCATCTCACTTTGACTGCATCCTTCTGGAGTCGTTAAATAATGAACAGTAGAAAATGTCAGTGTCTTTCATGGGACACTGACTTTTCTCAGCCAACCAACCAGCTCAACTTTTCAATGAGCAATAAAACTATTGAAATCTTTGAAGGACACACAAAGCTTTACAAGATACTGTCACACACACATCCACATCCATCACTTCAATGTCTTCACAATATGTCTGTCCCTTTGCTGCTGTCTATAAAGAGGTTTATGTCTGGCACAAATTTCAGTGCCACAGTGGGAAATTGATTTCCTGTAATTTATTCATTCTGGACATACAGGAGGACTTCTTTCATATGAATATTTCATTCAAGATAAACCTTTGTATTTTTGTTGCAAAGAGAATAAGAGTGAAAATAGATTTCTTTGAGGATCTGCCTTGTAAGATTACATTTCCTCTTACATCATCCCCTTCCTATCTGCGCTGTGTCCTTAACTCCAATAAAAAAGGGTCTGATGGAGGTACTGCTGCAGCCTCTGGGTTTCCTTATCCATCCCACTGCCCCTCGCCCCGGCATAGCATCGTTAGCTCACTGCAGGCCTAATTGGGCTGTGTCTAATAACAGCGGTCCCCAGGGTGTGCTCTAATGAATAGAGAATATAATTAATGCCACAGTGACGGATATTGGCTCAAGGCCCTCAGGCAGGACCTGCTCAGCATTCGACTTCTTCACCAACTTATCTCCCTCTGTCTCTCCATCCACTCCACTGAGCCACCAGAGATTTACTTGCATTAAGTATTCACCAGGTTTACCCAGTGTGCTCTGCTCCAGAGATTTTGCTGTGCTGAAAAAAAGCTGAGGGTTCTCTTCCATATTAGATAGAAGATCACATGAAGCCATGGCCTGGCATTGTCCTGATATTAATCTTTGCAGTGTCACTTTTACTTTTTTGTAGTAGTTACTGTGAATTTGAAAATGTGTGTGGTTTGGGGGTTGGAGTTGGTACTGGTTCTGTGTCAGCATGTGTGCCAATGGGACATCCAGGTGAATCCAGTATAAGAATGGAGCTCCAGATGCTCTACCACTCACTGCGCACACACTACAGGCATCCATCTAACTGTCCAGCATTCTGTCACACCTCACAGGAAGACGCTGATGGATTCACCCTCGATCCTGCCCTCTCTCCTCTCTGCCCTCCCTCCTCCATCTGTCTACCATCTGCTCCAGCCTTCGAACTCCTTTCCGTTTTACTTTATGTTGTGCAGTTTGATTACACTCCGCTCTTCTCCTACTTTGCCACGCATGTGGTTGTTGGTTTTTTTTTGTGTGTGGAAACTTTAAGTTTAGGAACGGCACTTGAAGATTAAAGAAATTGTAGACTTTGTGGCACACTACTGCCCCTTGCTGGGAGTTTACTGCTACTACACCTCACAGGTAGGATTACTCCCATCCTGACGGGCAGCATCTCTCAGCCAGGCATGCATCCAGGGTAAGCTCTTAATGAGCCTCCAGCAAGGAACAAAATGAGTGAGGAGAGATGTAGAATAGTAAAGAGCTGGAAGCAGAGAGAACAGACAGAGGGAGAGAATAAGATGGCAGGACAGAAGGCTGCAGTGAGTGGAGGTAAAAAGCAAAAAAGTTATAACAAGGTGTTGCTTTTGTTAAGCTATAGTAAAGCTTTGGCAAGATTAGAGAAGCAGCTTTCGTATCCTCGCTAATAACCATAGCAGAGATGGATGAAGAAAAGTCTGCACAGATGCCCCTGCATGTGTCTACGGTACGTCTTTATATGTGCAGGTCATGATTGTTTTCTGGAGTACGTGGCTTGTCTGTGAGTGGCAGGTCATTAATGTGCCTGGAATCCCACATATTTATCAGACTGACAGAGTAAAACCAAACCATTATGCTAAAACCATTAGCAGGAGGCAGAATTCATGACACACATGGCATCCATGCCAGTTGACTAAAATAGCTATAAATGGATTAAATTAAATATTTGTGCAGCCTGACTGACAGAGACAAAATGCTGCCTAACGTTTATTTTTTCACAGCTTTGGCCTCGGTGGTGTAATTCTGTGGGATAATAATAATGTCTTTGTTCTAATAAAATGGAAATTGCCTTTCAGTTTGTCTAAATGTGCACTGTGATGTGCATGTGTGCGCACAAAAAAGAATAGTGATGCCATAAAAGCATCCATTCAACGTCTTAACATCACAGCAGACCACACTCCATTGCACTGACCTTGTCTATAATTGCAGCAGGACCTTTTCTTTTATGCATTGGTCACCAGGATAGAGAAATTAAATGTCAACCAAGCCTGAGGGAGAAGAAGCAAGGTATTGCACTGTATCGGATTGGATGCTATCCAAAATGTCCAACACACAGTCCCACTGTTCTCTCTGCTTTCTCTCAGGAGAGAGCTCAGTCTCACTGTGCACACATACACACATAAACACACACACAAGCACACCAACAAGTACTCGGAAAGATGTCAGAAAGAGTAAAACTCTTCACTGAAATGGACACTAATGGAATTCTGTGGGAGTCTATTTAATTGCAGACTACACACATCCATTCATTCAAGCAGACAGGCCCAGCAGAAGTATAGGAAATACAGTACACACTCTCGCACACAGACACACACACAAACACTTGTCACTAAGCGATACAGAAGACAGAGGGATTTGGAGTATTCACATTTGGAGGGGAAATAGAGCATGTGGTGACAGCAGAGTGGTGGGAGCGTCCGGAGGGAGCCGGTGATGTGCAGCAGAGAGGAACAGCTTTGAGTCAAGGTTTCTCAGAGTCACAAGGGGTGGAACACAACACTGGGCTTTCGAAAATGGTTTCTCATTCAAAGCAAGTCCATTGTTTGGATTGTGAACTTCCATTGCACCACAGTATTCAAGAGTTCAGACACATGAAATAGATTCTGTATTAAGATTTACTCAACCATTACTCTGTTAAATGAAAGAATTCTTTTTCTTCTTCCTTTTCCAGTAAAATAGCAGCAAGTAACAAATAGGAACTTTCTAAAATGTGGGTTAATTGCTTTCCTGTATTTCCTTAATAATTGTTAATCAGTATTTTTAAGGTATATGATATATAATGTATATGTAAAGAAGTCATGCATCTCTGTTAAAACACCAAAACAAAGCCTTTCCAAAAAAAACCTGCATCAAATCACTGCAGTCAGCACAATAAAGGACAATTTTCAGTGGCACTTTTTCTGATTTGTGACAACTGCAGAGATGAATGATGTGATAGGAACCTCTCAGAGAGATCTCAAAAAATGTTTTATCATCACTATCATCAGTGTGGTGCACAAAGGAAAGTGAAGCGTTTCTTGTATACGTCATTGTGTTTTAAGTAATTTTGCTTGCTACTGTCGGACTGACAGGCGCTCTACAAGGTGTGATTCTGTGAGGCATAATAAAGTTGGAAAGCTGTCCCTCTGAGTTGGTCTTATTACAGCAGTAATGCTCATGCTGACAGCCCAGACAGACTGAGAAAACAGCAGCTAAAAATCAGGGTTACAAGTCATTTTCATTTTCCATTTTTACTGCTGAATGATTATGCAAATTCAACAAACATGGAAACTAGGAGGTACACTGCATGATGGCCCCCAGCAGGTTATTTCCTTTCATGATGTGAGTTGAATGCTAATTGATTGAAAAGTTGCCTCCATAACTGTAACATACAGGCTCATAAGGGTAATATTTTATAAACTGCTGTTTATGCCAGTGCCACAGTTCACAGGTGCTCAGGTCATTGGTCCTGTTGGCCACTGTGGCCCCAAAATGCCCAGCAGTGTGAGCTGGAACACTGACTCAACCTGCTGAGTATTCTGCAGTAGATAATGTTAAAAGTTGTCTTGATTTTTAGTTTCCCCACTTAATGTGTTCACACATAAAACCTGCTGTGAACAAACTGTGTCTATGTGGCAATGATGTGGCAAAATAAAGAGCTCAGAGCAGCTCATTTAAAAAGATGATAACCTGAATGTGAACTCTTTCATTCTTTTGGGACTGTGAATTACCAAAAGGGAGCTATAGTTCACTTAATCTGTGTGAAATAAACTTTGAGCTAGCTCTTGTGAAGTATGCACTTCTCTGAGTGTCTCTGGATAAGAAGGTTCCTTGAAGGCCCCTCAACACAAAAATCTACTAAATCTGATGTGGGAAACGTTGGCCTTATTTTCCCACAAGTCTTACACAGACACTAAAATAGCTTTTTATCTTTTAACTGAAATGAATTCAATTGAACATTGCCCACTATTTCACATTTCTGCTGTGCAAGAAACAAGCATAATTAATACAACCATATAAAACACTTGTAAACTGGTAATGACACCTATAAAAGATCCAGTAGGACACTGTCTCTTCTTTTAATGTGGAGTTTTCTGCAAGCATGGTTATTGCTCCCATTCATCACCAGCAACCTGAAATTAAACAAATAAAATCAGTTTTATGCTCATTCCTGTCCTCTCTGTGTCCTCCATGAAAATGTGCAGATTTGATCTCATGACTCGAAGGTTTCACATTCTTCAAAGGTAAAATATATACTGGTAGATACAGTCACACCTCTTCTATACTGTACATGTGTGGACTAAAAAAAAGATTCTAAACATTAGGAGCTCATCATTAAGCTCTGATGCTTGCAGCTTTGAGGATTTACTGCACAACTGAGGACAAATTAAAACCATCTTCACTATCCAAAAACACATTAACACTAGTAAATGTGAGGCATTGTATTGTTTTCATACTAAATGAAGAAACACAAACTGAAGAGAATGAGCTCCACACTTTTGGAGTTGTGTGGAGAAAACGTATGGCTTCATGTAATAAAACCTCATCTTCTTTCAATGAGGCAAACTGCAGGCAGATAATCACAATAATCACATTTTAAAGGCATGGCAATCATCCTAATGACAGATTTTCATGACAAGCCACCTGCTGACAACTAATAGCTGAAACTAATGTGACACACTAAATCACAGAGTCACAAACTCCAGCCTGCACACAGATAATGGTACAGCACATGTAAGCGAAGCAATAAGTTATAATGTAGAACTTTGGTATCTGCATAGGGGCAAAGTAAACACAAAATGAGCTATAAGGGAACATTGACAGAGTAGGTGTTGTCTTCAGGGGGTCACATACTCTGCAAACAAGGCTCTCACTTTAAAGCTGTTTGGTTCTGAAAAAAAAAGACTCTTTGAAATCCAAAACAATAATAATGACACAGTAAATCTCTTTCCATTAGTTTATCACTTCTATCAAACCTGATTTATCACTAAAATGCATCTGTCACCAGATTGCACTATTAAAAACTAAATAGCTCAACCTGCACTTAACACTGTATTGATCAGCAAAACAGTCATCATAAAACTTGATAGACTGTCAGACTTTTCATTAAGCGACCCATAAACATAAAGTATTTATTTCTGCTGAGTTAATAAGTCAGTTTGGACACAGCAGAAGTGCTTTATTTGTATGTATTTATTATTCTACCCTCAGCTGAAAGAGATGTTTCCCTCTCATAATATTGAAAGTTTTTCAGCCATTACTATTCGTGATGGTTCTCATCATGCTCTCTGTCATTAAGTCCAATAATCTTGGATAGCCGTAATGTTAAGTAATGTTGATTATGCGGTTTAAAAGTTTAAAATGCAGCATTTTAATATGTAATACATACAACATCACAGGGAACAAATGATGATATTTGTGACATAAGTCATTTGTATCCTAACAGCAATGGGTCTGTCTCCAGCAGAGAAGCAGCTGTTTCTGTCAAGTGAGCATTGTAAGTAATGTTATTTGTTTAGGCTGCTCTCTTATTGATGTGCATGGAGCTCATGGAAGACAAACGACTTTTGATTAACCTTTGGTGGAAAAATAATGGGGAAATATGAGCTGCCGCAGTGTCAGAATAATCACTATTCTGCTATTCCACATTCAGTATGTTGCCGTCAGTGAGCAAACTTTGCCAGAACAACTTCACTGATATCATCAGACTGCAGTGTTTATTACGCTAGACTCCATTTTTTTCTTAATTACATCACTGCAAACATAAAGTAGATTGACCTAATATATTTTTATGACTACAGAAACTTTACATAAATAATATATTCATATGCTGGGAAGGGGTGGGGGTTTGGGCTGGAGGTGGGGGTGTGGTGAGCAGATATGACAAAGACAGATATAGCTGAACAAATCAGCTCTGAGTTGTGACACTGGGGAACTACAATCCTCAGAATAAGAATTAACACAAAATTAGCACATATTATCATAATCCTTTTCCTCGTCTCAATGTTTCATGATTTCAGTCTGGATCTTTTTCCTCATTTAGTCTTCTTCTTTCTCCAATCCCGTGTCTTTGCAGGTTTTTGCTTCCACAGTGAACTCTGAAGCCAAATCCACTGAATTGGTTTTAGCTGTACAGGGAGATACCTGCTACACAGCACTAGTGATTTAATAGATAAAAAACTATATAAACTCAAGGCTGTATACACAAGATTTACTATAGAAGCAAGGAACCAGTGACGTATTGGAGGATTACAGGAGAGCAGCTGCTGCGAGGTGAGTCATGCTATAGGGCCTTATTGAGTAACTGACAGTCCCAACTCACTTATAAACTGCACTGATGAACACCGAACACCTGAAAACAGGACTGGATTACTGATGAGGACAGGAGTGTTGTGTGGGGCCATGTGCATCCAAGTGTTTAAGCAGCACCTAAACAAGGCTGGGATTCATAAGTAGTGAACTACTAGTAATGATTTACTACTAGTTCTAATGCCACACCAGTAACAGGACAATGGTTTTTACTATGTTTTGTGGTGCTTAGGACATGACCATGTGGGTCAGATGATTAGTTTGTCAACCACACTAAACAGATACAAGACATACAAAACAAACAAACAAACAAAAACACCTTTTTTATAAAATAATAAGTGTAATGTTGCTTGTGTTTATTGCTAACCACAAACGCCCAAGGGAGGAGACATACATGTTGTGAAACATAGGAACATGAATTACAGCCCCCCTAGGGTACATCAGCCTGTTTACTGGACTTCTTTAGCAGGTTGGACATGATTTCTCCAGGGATCAGTGCCACAGTCAGTTTGTACTCATCAGAACATCACAGAGTGCCTAATAAAGATTGAGATTGAGACATGTAATAGATTATTTATAGATTTATAACTAATCTATTACATGTCTCTGAAAATATTAGAATCTCATCCTGAAAAGCCTCTAGATTCAAAAATGGATTAAGGTTCCACATTCAAATGAAATGCCAACTCTTATGGCTTCATCTTCAACATGCCACTGCACATCTCTCTACTATTCTTTCTTCACCCTGAAATCAATATCCATTGCTGGAGCGCAGAAAGGGATTGAAATGCTCAGTAAAAACAGATTTGTGGACAGCGTTCTGATTCTGATGTAAAATCACACATACAGAGACACAAAACACATGAACGCATGTTCTGAGATCCTGCGTTTCTCTGACATAATAAAGCCACACTGAACGCATGCCATGTGATGGAGGGGGGGGGGTAGGCTGGAGGTGAACCATCGTCACGCTCTGGCTGCCTGGCAACGCCTCTTCACTGGAGGACAAAAAGTGCTTCATTGTTTTTCTGCCATTCACTGCAGCTGTCTCAAGGTCTCTGCCTCCAAGGGAAGAGAGGACACCTTTCTGTTCTTTTTTTTTTTCTGAATGCATCTGTGCTTGTGTGAGTCTGTGTGTGTGAATGTGAGACAATATGGCATGCACTGGAAAGAAATGAGGACCCTCAGGCAAAGGAGTGTCTAAGGTCTCCATTAAAGCTTGCAATGCTCACTTCTGTCTCCTGACTTACTTGAGATCTTGACAGACATTTCGCTCACTGTGTGAGAGAAAGAGAGACAGAAAGACGATCTGATACAGTCGAGGAGGACATGAAGACCCAGTGAAGAAAAAAGAACAAAAAAGTCCATCCCCATGACAATTTAAGTGTCCAGTCACGTAATGCTGCCTCACTCATGTGCTGCTGCTTAGCTCAAACTTGGCTGCAGATCAATAAAATGTCACCTATCACCAGAAGCATCTTCTCTCATACTAACCCTGAAGACAGTGCGACCACCCAGTATATTTATCACACCCGCTGTCTCCCACATTCTCCAACACTCTTTGCCCCGTAGGCACAAAAGGTTTGAAAGCAATGTTCTCATCCTGTCTTTCACTTCAGGCCCGTCTGTTTAGGAAAGTCTCCCAACCCACTCCATATTCCTCCACTAATGAATGTCCTATCAAATCAGATGAGAGGCTATTCCGTCTGATAAACAATGCCAAACTGCCTGGTTGCCAACATGTACTTTATTTATGTAACACACCAAAAGACAAACACACACACACATACACATGATCTGACAAAGCACTGAAGTGAAGCCAGAGACACTTTTGTACTCGAAAGCAATTCCACCATCACGATCACAGCAGATAAAATGAGGTCGGGGGGAAAAGAAATAAAAACGCCACTCCATTTTTAAACCTTTAATATAAGAGCCTGAGCCTCCCTTTGATTCAGGGCCTGTAAATTGGGGAGATGGTGAGAATGTACCTTATCTTCTCACTGCACCCCGTCAGTCCTTTGTGCCCATGTTAGTTGGCTTCAGAAAGAAACTGGTGCCTCTGATAATGGCGCTCAGTGTCACTCTTTCACCTCCATTTAAAGGGGCATTATTACTCATTCAGAGAGGCTTGAAGAACAGTACAGCATGTGCTGACAGATATCACTCTGTGTGAGTGTGTAGTTGGCAACAGGAAATAAAAGTTAATGTGTGATCAAAATATTATAACTTAGATGAATATGTTTAGAATTAATGCAGGCTAAATAAAGTGATGCAAAGAATAAAAGGATCAACGGGCAGAATGTGAATTTACAACAGTGTTTATGACAGAACACAACAGAGGGTTGTGTGAGGGTCTGTGAAGATCATACACATGAACGTTTTCATACCTTACATCAAGCACTGAACTGTAAAATTACCCACATTGTGCCATTACTCTCTTTACAGTAAATTACAAA
>JAVQJX010211205.1:0-10393 GCA_036025115.1 Ambassis agassizii
ACTTGGATAGAAAACTTCTGTCTAGTTTTCTGAAAAACATCCAACAAAAAGAGCATCACTGCAGGACAAACATGTAGAACTAAAAAACAATTATTTCCAATTCTACAAAGCTATTATAACTCAGAAATGAGAGCTGCCACTCTGGTGACATCATTTGTAACCAGAGTCCGGGCAGTATAGTATCCTGGGAGCAGGACATCAATACCACGTCTCTACCAGTCTAGGTCAGCCCCACTGAGGCTGCTCTGACTCTAGCAGTGCCCATGTCAGGTCATCTGGCTTTAGCTTTGGGGAGCTGCCATGACATCAGTTCTGAACTGTATGACACACACCGGTACAGATCTCACAACCCAGTATTATCCCATAACATGAAATAGTCATATAAATCGAATTCAGTCATTTCGTGTTTTTTTGTGGCTACTGGCACAAATTCTAAAATAATAACTGACAATCATTTTAGTACAGCCAGCATGAGAATCTACAACCTTACCCTGTTTTCTTTACAGGGGGGTGGGTCCAACGTCATCTCAAGACAGGACTGATGACCATGAAAGTACCCATAAGGAGGTTGGAGCTGTAGTTGGTGGCACTAAACTAGGAGTAGACTTTCAGCCAGGGGTGTGGCCTTTGTTGTATTTTAATTAACAATTATAATATTTTCACTCATGGTTGGGGTCGGGCACTTAAAACTAGAGGAAAAGTAAAATTCATTTTAGATAGAGATCATGATGTGTGTTGGTTTCTAACTTTATACACTATACATTTTCAACTACCTTGGGAACAAGTCCTACAGTGTCATACAGTGGTGTGATTTCCACTTTAGGACTCTAAATATCAACCTTATATTGGTATGATACTGGTATGATAAATAAAGAAGGGCTGAACTTCCAGGAAAGCAGAATTAACCCTGGTCCAGACTTTGATCCAAGAGATTCCCTGTATGCTATATTACATCTTGACATCTGCAAATTTACACTGTACTTGAGGATGTATTATTGTGCCTGAAAATGTCCATGTGTATTATGTGACTATTTAAGTTAAATTTATCTTGGAATAAATGCCACCAAGACAACCTCATATAGTATGATTGTAGTTGACAAATAGAGTTTCACTGACACTAATTATTCCACCAGGGAGCTTCCTTCTCGAGGCTAATATATTTTGCCAAAACTGGTGAAGCACTATGGCCTCATTGTACATCTGAGCCATTATTCCTAACAAATTAAGTTGTGAAAGAAAGGAAGAGTTTGGTTTCTACGCCTCAGGCCTCTTGTTGACCTGAATCATGAAATCACTCTGCTGCAGCAACAGCGGTGTATTGTGTGCAAGAGTGTGTGCGCACGTGTGCCTTTGGTAGCATGGAATGCAGGTCAGTAATTACGGTTAGCTCAGCTGAGTAACACTGTTAATCTGTATGTCACTGTTAATCTGTTGCTGTCTATATATGGATGTTGCCATATCATACCTTAAGGCACAACAATTACTCTTTACCTCTAAATTGGGTCACTATGCACAACAGGATGGGTGTTTATTTCTACACATTTAGCCTCCAAAAAGATTTTATAACTGAGATTGATCCTTGTGTCAATGTCACAAAAGCCTGTCACTTTGATGTAAAATTTAAATGGTGATACAGTGCATCTCAGCCAGTTTTGACTGCAGCATCGCTAATTACACTAATTGTATGACTTCATTAGTGCATGTTTTTCCAGAGCAGCACTGGTTAATCAGATTTAGAGCTCACATCACTGACAGTTCTGTTCACTCACCTACTGTCATCCCGCCCCCTTTTGTCTTTGACATCACCTCTTTAAAGATTCATAAGGCAGGGCAATTTACATAAAAGTTAAAGCGTCTGATTAGTCGTATTACAACCCACTCTGACCGGCATGAGCCCTGCAGGGACTGGAGGATTGGCCAAGGTTACAGCTGAGGCATGTGCTCAACAGCATGCAATGGGGCCCACCATGACGCCAGACATGGGAGAGACTTTAAATTTGTTTGAGGGTAGAGCTGCTCTGTCGTTCAGAGTCTCTTTTACCTTTACATTGTGCTGTGTGGGGAACATTTAATGACACTATTTGTAGGACACTCAGCTATTTTGCATGACTGTGTGCATACTCTGAACAATACACACAATGCCATTTTCTTCCACTTTTTTGTGCACTAAAAATGATGCAATGCTGGGACAATTTCAGTCTTTAAAGCACATAAAAAGGCATAAAAACATTGAAATTGAAACTATTCATTGCAATTGAATTGGGGTCATTAAGTCAAAATTTGCATTTAAATAGCAACATTAAAATGTTGCATAGTATTGCCGAATAATGTGTTCATTCATATTAAGGCATCATAATTAATGGGTGTTTCCAAGGAAACCCAGGAAACCTAATTGCTCACAGGGTGGTCTCATTATAGCGGCAACATAATGAGCTGTGCAAGACTTGTTGACCAGAGCACTGAAAGCAATAGCTGCTTATAATTGATTTATAGTAAATAAAAAAAAATAGAAGTAATGAACTCTCCAAAATAATTTACATCATCCTAAATATTTTACATTTCACTGTGAATTTCTCATTGTGGCTTTAGGCGGTGCTCCCTTCCATGTACTTTTGTAATAATTCTTCACTTTAAGCATAAAGAAGAGTGTTAGTGCATTCTGCAGAGGACCCTGAAGGAAACTCCTGTCCATGCAGGCAACATCCCTGAGGCTGGGCAGAAACGCTATAGGATTTATAATAACTGCTTCTGGTTGTTTTCACAGACATGCCAGCAGCCAGAGTCCACACATGTTCTACAGGGTTTAAGAAAGAGTCTCTGCTGGCCAATGCAGCCTTCTTCTAAAAGACAAAGAATTATGACCTCGGTTCACAGGTAAAACCCTAGGGGCAGTCTCATGTCATGTCTTCATAAGGAAAACAGCCATGCTTCACTCTAGGTTAGGAGGCAGGAGGTGTGAGAGGTTTATCTGAGCTACACAGGGGGTTTTGTGTGTGTGTGATGCAATAACATTCATACATAAAATAATATTTTCTGGTTAAAAAAAAAAAGTACATGAGGTAGCTAGTTATAAGTTTGATTTTAGAGACCAGGTTTAAAAACAAGATAAAACACACCACTATTATTGCACTTTCAAGCCAATGTACTTTAGCAAGGGCAACAGTGCACCAATTTGTCCGTCATCTCCTCCATTAGCTGCAGTAATGCCGGCCATTATGGGAGAGAAGGGGGGCCAAATTGGAGGGGATATTGTGCTTATGGGAGGACTAGGTGGCACCACTGCCGTCGCATTGACATTTTGTTGTTTGTTTTTCAGGATGGAGCAAGAGGTGAGGAAGGTAGCCATATGGAGGGTATTTATCAGGCGATGGCTGCCAGAGTGATTGAATGTGAGCTGAAGGTGAGGCTGCAGACAGCTGAGAGAGAGAGAGAGAGAGAGAGAGAGAGAGAGAGAGAGAGAGAGAGAGCAGGGCCTGATGCCTGGGGTCTGGTACCAGGTTGTTCATCATCTCCCTTTAAGGAAGGTCAACAGTCCAATGAATCACACTCACTACCAAACTTACAGCTTGTTCTCTGTCAGCTTTACTACAATTTGCTGCAGTTCTCAGTGTTTAGCTGGAAACTAATCCACTGCCTGTGCCCCTTCCTTGAGCATCCTTACAAGAGACTGGAAGCTACCGAGACAGCAAATTCGTCTAATTCTAATAATCTGTAATAATATTCTTATTTCAGTAGATGGATCCACAAAGAGCTGCTGACATCAGCGGAGCCAGCAAAAAAGTAGAAACTGGTGTTGTGACAGATGCATAATGGAAAGGACAATAGCTAGAATCAAATCAGAAGCATCAAGGCTGTTCCAGGAGTCACCACACCATCAGCCCTGACACAAATAACAAGAAACAGCATGAATGTGGCAGAAAGACAGTGGAGCAGTCCCATGAACATTGGTAACAAGGTTACTTTCGTTCTGCTGAGAGCTCCAGTGGGAATCTTTAAATCCCAAAGAGCATAAAGTTTTTATACATTTATTCAACCTTTTTCACAGACAGTTCAGAAAAGGGGAGAACCACACACACACACACACACACACACACACACACACACTGGAGTGATATGACCCAGAATACTGCAAACTATGCAAAATTTGACAAGGGCGCTCATGTTTGAAGAAAGGTAATCCTCCTCCATATAAAATATAAAAAAAACATGCATTTTCCAGCACCACGAGGCACTTGGGGTGTTAAGTTGGATGAATTCCCACTCTGTCTGACTCATCTTATTGTTGAGAACACCTCAAGGCAGTTTTGGGCACCCAAGGGCGTCAGTGTATGAGGTGCATCCTGTTAGTGCTGCAGATCTAGCAGTTTCAGACTGACAACACCTTACAGAAATCACAAAGTCTGTGGCAACAGTGTTGATACATACACACCTGTAATGCACATAAAACATAACATCACATTTCACCCCAAATCTTGTTTCTTAATCATGCTGTGAAAGGATGAAGACTTTAGTATCAGAGAGGAACCAGCTGACACAAAGTGATATTGAAACATGGACATTAGCTGACTCTTTTTGTCATATGGATGGAAATATCCCAGGGAGCCTATGGCTTGTCAGGCAGAAATGAACATGACAATTGTTGCCTGTCATCCCCACTCTGTCTTCTCTCGTTGCCTCCCCACTCACCACTTGTACACAATCTAATAAAAGTAGGAATGCCAAGAAAAGATTATTCTAAAAACAGGACGCATTGATATGGTGGAGGCATCACTTTCATTTCACTTCGAATGACACTATCACACTTGCACAGAAGGCTTGTTTCATAGCAGGTGGTAAATACTGCAGCACCCCTCCCAAGCAGCTCAGCCATCAACCCCTGAGGGTGCAACAAGAAGACTCATGCTTTATAAGTATACACACACACACACACACATAAACGCTACTCTATCTGGCACACCTTGGGTGTTTACACACACACACACAAAAACATTGCTCCCCCAGATTCCTGTGTGACTAAAGCTTAAGTGCAAATAATGCAGAGATAAAATGTTACTCTTGAAGTAAATGTTAAGAGTTGTGTGTGGTTCAAGTGACGTGTTATGATGGTTGATGTGCCATTTTCAACACGCTCCAAAATAGCCACAAATGTTTGCCCTCTGGACATGCAAGAGAGCTTACCAAAATTCTACTGAGTGGCAGTACTGTGGGCTGAAATGGCTTGCTGACGATTACAAACATGCGCAGGAAGAGAACGCAAACACACACACACACAGAGGGACCAAGGATGTAAATATCAGGCAAAAAAAGGAGCATCCCCACTCAAAACAAACCATGGATCAACAGATAGCTGTGTGAAAAGGGAGTGCCAGGCTTTCCAAATCAAGACCAGAAAAAGGGCACAGGTGAAAAGTAAATATGAGGTGAAAAAAATATTCTGCTATCAGGATGCAGAGTTAACTACAAAAATCCATATCCACCTACAGCATATGTAAGTCAAGTCACATCACTTGTGAATCTTGTTTGTGTACTTGAAAGAACAAAAAACAAGAGAACACAGAGAGAGAACAGAGACTTTTTTTTCATTTCTGCAGCTCTGTATGTGCTGGTGCAAAGCTCTGGACATCCAAAGCTTCAGTGTCAGCAGCCTTGCCTCTGTCAGAAAAACAGATAACACACAGGCAACAAGCAAAACATGACTGTCATCAAAAGACTGAATTTGCTATAGCATGTCAGACATTAAAAATAAATGCTTCGCTCCTGTCAAGTTTTCCAAGTTGGAGGTTCCCACAGCGCTTGAATGCACTGCTGCACAAGAATGCACCAGAGCCCAAGTTTCAGCTACGCACACAGAGCAGCCTGCAGCGAACTTTCTCAAGCAAATCTGAGAAGGCATGCAGGAACACAGGTACTGAACAGATTTTGATCGTTGTTATAAAAGATAGAAGAAGCAGCAGTTCATTTAGCTTCTCCAGGAGGAGGGAGCGTGTGCTAAATCCAATATTTAGATCTGCATAAAAATAAAAAGACTTTACTGGGTTCTTTGAAATCTTGGCAAGCATCCTCACGAAATAAACTAATTTATAATTGATCAGTGAAAAAAAAAACAGAAGACCTATTTAAGTATCAAGTTAATGTGTCAGCCAAGTAGTTTTAGTGTCTAAATCTTAATGAAACAGTGGAATTGTGATTGAAAGCAAAATTTTTAAAAAAAAGAAAAGTCTATTTATGGAGTTTCCCATCTATTTTTGACTAAAAACAACACTACAGCAACAACTACAATCATGCAGTCATATACCCCAGGCGCAATCATGTGTGATATAGTCCAATTTAATGTTTACGCTGACGAAGTGCAATATGTTAATATGTAGCCTACAGGTTAATGTTTACAGTGCCTATTTTTATTGTCCCTTTGCTATTTATTGACACTATGTGCTGATATCTTTCCTCTGCTGTAACACTGTGAAAAAGTCCCACTGTGGGACTAATGTTGCATTATCTTATCAACAACACTGACTGACAGATGGAATTTGAAGCTGAGTAAAGATTCATTAAAATCTCCATCGCAGGTGTGCCTGTTTACATCCTATTTATATTACTACAGAGTTATCTGATTTAAGAGTGAATGCTGATTGTAAAAACTTAGTAGTGGGTTTTTTGTGCATGTGGGTGAAAACAGGAGTACAAAGGGAATGTTAACAAGGTTAAGTCCGAGCAGGGTGGGATGTGCAGTGTTTTCAGACCTGTGCTGAATCATTGACTTGTGGAATTCAAATTGTTTGGGTGGCACTATGATCCTATTTGATGTTGGCTAGTTGTCCTCAATAAAAGGGCTATGGAGTGTAAAATGTTCTGTGCTTTCTACCTAAATACTGAGCAATGTTCTGGGGATCAGTGCTTTGTGCCAGAGAGAGGAAATTACTCTCTCTACTCTGTTGGATATATGCAAAGTCTCTGTCTTTCTTTCTTTCTCTCGCACACTCACTGGCAGGTTATTGATTCCCAACCTCCCATTGTGTTACACAGTGAAACTGACACCTTACTCACAGCAAAGATTATGCAGAAGTCGCTGCAAATAATAAGAGTATGATGAAGGATAACAAAGGGAGACAACAGCAAGCTACTCCTCTTTGTATGTCCCTCATTCTGCGAAATACACAATTGATTTTAAAGGGATCTTTGTGTGTATTTAAAAGCGGACTGACTCGCTGGTTGTTGTATTTTTCCCCTACAAAATGTCTTCCTCATTTTGTTTAAATAAGTCACAAATTCTCTGAAAATAATAATTCAGGAGATTACTTTCAATATGCATGTTTACGTTGGCTTATAAAGTGAGGAATCCAATGCAGAACATCATAAAGAGAAAACTGAGACCAGAAAAGAGAAAAAAAAGGGTTATATGGCCACAGGTTTTACATAAGATCTTTACATGGATGGATCTGTTTACTCTGGTATTTATGAACTGTAACGTGCGTCATCCAGGTGGCGGATAAATGGTATCTTAAACATAATAAGGTATAACTCAACCAGAAATGAAAATAAAAGTTTCAAGAAATCCTGTGTTCTTTTGCCAGAACAAATGCAGTAGATAGTGTTCCATGCCTTGCATTCATTCACTCAGCTGAATAAGCACACTGACGCTTAAGTGTGGCAGCATGCATAGTTAGTGGAATGGACACGCTTGATGGCATTCACATTCATGTGTGCGCTTGCTTCCACATGTCTGTTTTTTTTCATGCATGGATTGGCCAGAACCTGCACATCAGAATACTTCTATGAATGTTAGAAGACACTGAATAAGAGCTTTCACATGTAAAGCACGCTATTGTTTGCAAGAGCAGCACATTTGCTTGAAAGCATCTAAATTGCGATGCATTTATATATATGCAGAAAGAGAGAAGCTAGGTGTCCAGCTGAAAACACTGTCAGCTCTTACATCAGACCGCTTATAAAAGCAGAGCATTTGGATGAGCCGAGAGTATCCGTTGGTTCAAGAGCAGTGCAGATCTTGTGTGATTGTTTGTGGAGACTCATTGAAATATTTAACTCTTCCAAGAAAACAGTGTTGTTATTGATACACATGGTTGAGCTCCGAATCAGAAGTTCTGATGTTAGGATCCTCAGAGGTTACACTGCAACATTATTTTTTTTTTTCCAAAATCCCTCATTTCTATTCTGCAGTAAGTGTGGGTCGAGTCAAAACAAGCAGTGTCCATAAAGAATAGTCTCCCTCATGTACTCCTGCATGTGAGGGGGTGGATTTGATGATACAAAGTCCAAGCGGCTCAGAATCCTGTCTGTATGATGAAACGTAGCCTGGCCTCGAGGTGAGTGTCTACAGCTCTCCCACACATACAGCTATAGGAGCACTGGTCTCAGGGCACAGTGACAGTGAGGAGAACTGGAGTCTGCCACTGAAACCAGTTGAAATGAGACTGCAGGTGACATATTGCCCCCTAGTGGCTTGTTGAAGGAGCTAAAGTTGAGTGACAGGTTAAATGAGACAATCACCCAGACAGCTTTAATGACTTTAGGTAATCTGTGTTTGACCCACACCTGCTTATTTATGCAAGTTAAACACTCAGAGAATTTTGGAAACATGCTTACATATCCACAGAGAACAAGAAAATGGAGGCGGTGGAGAATTTTCTCCTTCTGTGTGCAGCTGTTCAGGTATTATGCCAACAACACAGTGAGGTTGACACGCTTCCAAAAGCTGCTGTGCAGAATCATCCAGAGATGGAGGAGCCACTGGGGTTGGGCCTGATTTCTTTATGAAATCACAATAATGCTTTATAGGTGGATGGATGTCATTTGTAACATTAGAAAAGAAGTAGCAGCATCTTAAAAGTACTCCCAAACAAATGTTTTTTGTTAGTTTTGCAGGATTTGGACACCATCAATCAGACTTTTGTGAGCACAATTATGATTAAATAGAGCACAATTCTTAATTCTGAATCTATATTCTGTAAATAATAAATCAATAATGATTCCAGAATAACAAAACAAAACTCAATTCTCTTCTTTTTTTTTTAAACTAAAATTTGCGTGTGTCATTATTTGTTACTAAATAAGCAGGACCCAAAAGCAGGATAAATGAAAAATGAAAAATGTAAATGCTGACATGCTTGTCAGATCTAATTAGGGTGGAACAACAAACTGGCCTGATGTGGCACAGTCCTGTAAAGCTTTCCATTTTGTTGCTAAGTTACATTTCTCATCATGTGAACGACAACAAAATTACAAGTGACAATTGTCGTGATCCCCTGGAAACTCTCTGATAAACTGATAATTGGAAGGTTCTTCAAAAGAAAAAAAAAAGCCGTAGAAACATCACACATAATTGCTCTGTGTCTCATGTTGAAGATTCATTAATGTCAGCTGGCTCCACTGCTACCTTGTTGATGGGTTCACTCTGTCATTACAAGACCATTGTGATCACAAGAACTCTTCCCCTGTTCTATAGTGACAGAAAGCAGCTACACAGGCAGTAATTGGAAACGCCAGGTTCTGGAAAGAATGCGGTCTTATTGACATACACAACTCTGTCCAAAGACATGAACAATACATCACAGAGCTTTAAGTTAATTCTACTGCACCCATTTATAGAAAAAAAGTCTCACTTGAAATAAAGTGTTCACAAAGACCTTTGATGACAGAAATTTTACAGCTTCTTCACTGCAGGAGCCACAATTGCATAAAAAAGGTTCTTTAAAGTGCTTTAGCTCAACAACTGCTTGTGTAATGTAGCATGAATAGTACAAATTACTACCAGGCCTGTCTCTTATCCTCTCAATATTCTGCTGGTGCTCTTATGAACAGTCAAGGTCCTTGAACACCCATTCTCTCAGACAGTAAATGCAGACCGACCACATTCACATGTGCCCCATTCATTCTCATCTCCCATCCTGCATTTGTCTTCAAAATGGCTGACAAACATCAGCCCAAGTAGTGCCTATTAACCTTTTTTATGTGCTCAAATCCATGTTAGAGGAGAGACACGTTTTGTGTGGAATAGTTTGAAACATCCGTTTTGTGTGAATAATTTGTGACAAAAATTGTTCATCAGATGTTGCTGCCATTATTCAAGAGTGTGTCACTGGCAAAGCTCCCATGTGCGGGTGTCTCCAAGGAAATGGCAGCTTACGTTATGATTTTCAATAGTGCAAATGCTGCTGTAGTGACAGCAGGCGGGACAGACATGATCACTTCAACACATCCTGAGGGATACATGAACATCTGTACCAAATTTCATGAAAATTTAAGCAGTTGTTGATATTTCAGTCTGGACTAAATAACACTGCTACCCAGAAAGTAATGCTAATTCTATTCTGAAATGTATAAAACTTACAAAGTGTTTTACAGACAACTAATAGAAAGACACAAATAACGTCAT
>JAVQJX010211315.1:0-12172 GCA_036025115.1 Ambassis agassizii
TCTCACACACACACACACACACACACACACACACACACACACACACACACACACACACACACACACACACACACACACACACACACACACACACACACACACACACACAGGGGATTTTCACTCTTTGATTTCACCACACCATTTCCTGCTGACTGAAGCTCAAACTGTGTGTGTGTGTGTTACACTTAAGAAGGAGGAAGTCTTACTTTCTTAGTTTATTTTATGTTTCCTTTGATTAAAAATAGCATATAACACATGTGCACCTCCACCACCTGGTCATTTCATCAATGAATTCACTGAGAAAGTCACTACATTGTGATTCGACAACTGCAGGCCAAAATATACAACAAACAAACAATGTCATTACAAACAAGCACGTCCCAGTGTTTGTGTTTGTCTGGAGTTCCTTCCTTTGTCTCCTCCTGAGAAAATGATTGCATATAAACTGCATGTCTGGTATGTATGGTGCAAGATGAGAGCTGTGAGAGTCAACTGAAATATCAAAGACCTGAAAACCAAAAGCTACAAGACACTAAAACACTCTATCAAGTTCTTTGTCTTGATAGAGTCAAGCTTGTTCAGTGTTTCAATTATGCCACATCCACCAGACACACGAGGAAGCTTCTGTCATGTCAACTGACATTACGCCATATTCACGCCATTTTGATGTTGGTAACATCATGGTGCAGCTGAGGCAGGTGGCCCACAAGTCCTCATTTGAACCGGGCTGTAAACATTTCTGCTGTAAAGGTGGCCATTTTAACATCTATGGAGTCAGCCCCTAGAGGCCACGAGGTGAACTGCAAATTCTAATACTTAGCCTAAAAGCTGCTGCATCATTGTGTTGAAAGGATTTCTTTGAGTGAATGCACTGTTTGAAGGAATGCACTGTCACCAGAAGATGAACCCTTATGTGACCATCTATTTACCCATTTATCCGCACAAACTGAAGTAAGAAGATTGTTTTAGCACCATAGCAGACTGAACACAAAGGACCTTCATCAAACCAGATATTAAGAGGATGAAGGAAGACTGACTCACCCTGATCGGCTCAGTGCTGAAACGAATCTTCCTATTTGATGGCGGCGGCTCCTCTTCCTCAGGAAGGCCAGGAATTTCAGAGCAACTGCTCTCTGGCTGATACGCCTCCTCATCTTCTTCATCTTCTTCTTCATCGTCCAGCTGGCTTCCACCAGAGTCTTCCTCTCCCAGTCCACTGTATGCGCTAATATCAACCAGATCCCCCTCCGAATAATCCTCCTTTCTTGAGCCATCCTCATCGTTCTCCTCTTCTGCCTCCATTTTCTTGTTCATTTCATCAGAATCAAGTCTGTTCTCTTCTGAAGAGGGAGAGGAAGATGAAGGCTCTTTCTCACCATTTTCCAGTGAGGCATGAACCTCGGCCAGTATGAGCCGGCCTCCAGCCTCAGGTTCTCCGTGCTCTCCGGCTTGTGGTTCAGGCTCAGCGGTAGCCAAAATACTTGAGTCCCTAACTTCGGATGCAGAATCTGGTTTGGGCTCAGATGAGGAAGAGGAGGAAGTGACAGTCACTGAGGATGATGAGGAGTAGGAAGAGTTGGAGAGCTGGTCTCCAAATCCATCTTTCTGATCACTTGGCACCAGTCCTCCTATGCTCCTCTCTAAAGAACCCATTCCCTCTGGTAGCTCTGCAGCCTGGATGCTTGGAACTCCTGCGGTTACCTCCATCTTGTCCTCCTTACCTGGAGGGGACATTTTTGTCTGGAGGACAGAGACAAAACTATCAAATCAATTCATAGGTTTTGGTGTATGAACTTTTTTTTCCCAGAAGTTCTTACCTTCGTCTCAGCAGCCTCCCCTCTGGGTGGAGGTCTGGGCTTTGGTGCCAAGGCGGGGCCTGACCGACGTTTGGGGAGGTAGAGGTTGTTTTGCAGGTCACCCTTCTCGAACACGGCACTGAGCTGACTAACTGTGGGGCTGACAGCCTCATCGGGCCCAACCGGAGCAGCAGAAGCAGGTAGAGTGGCAGGAGCAGGAGCAGGAGCAGGAGCAGGGAGTTCGTCTAGCCGATCCAACGCCTCAGTAGAGCCATTAAAACGAGCCACAACATCTAGACGGCTGTCCTGGAAGCCCGACGCTCGCTCCTTCTTCAGCAAGATGCGATTAGTAGCAGCTTGCTTCTCCTGATTAAGACAAAAAAAAACACAGAACTTCAATCAATGATCTCAGCTGGAATTTAAAAAGACGATCTTGGGCCTCCTGACCTGTAGAGTCCGCTGTTCAAAGATCCTCCTGGTTTCCTGGAGCTTTGAGAAGCCCAAACCTGCACCATCCCCGCTTGGTTTAGAGTCGAAACGGTTGACCCTCTCAGAGACAGTGCCCCCAAGTTTCAGCAGAGCGCTGTGGTCGACATGCTCATTGAGGCTGGAGGCCCTTGGCAGGGACAGCTTCACTGCTTGCTCCTTACCTGTCGATGACCACAAAGCTAATTGAGATGCATCTAAAAATTTGCATTTTAACTGAAGGTGCTCCATTTCATTTTTCATTTTGTTTTTTTTTTTTCCTTACCAATCATTTTTGCTTCCTCCTCATCACTGGGAGACTGCATCTGCATGAACATGTTCTTGATGCGGTGAACATTTGATCCATAGCTCCGGCCCCTCCCGGTCGGGCGAGGGACGAGAGCCGGTTTTGTGGCGGGATCGGCGCCTCCGTTGGCGGCATTGTTGAGGTGGTCAGTGGCTTTTTTCAGGGCTGCCAGCCCCGCCTCATAGGCGTTACGGTGGGGTGAGGGACTCCGCAGGTTCGTGCTGTTGCTGCCGCTGCCACCGGAGGCTCCGTTACCCCCAGTGGCGGACGGGGGTTCAGTCTTCATCATGTTTGGTAAGTCAGATGCCCCCTGGTGAAGAGCGGGTTATCATGGGGGAGGGCAGCAGCATCCTGGACATTCACCTCCTAAATCAGGCAGACAAACAGATGGGTATTTCTTTTATTTGTGATATGAACACACAGTTTAATCAGATAAATAAGATTAAATCTGCATCCTCCAACTGTGAAAGTGACACATAATTAAACACTGTGTGGTGTAAGAACAACATCACATCAAACAGCATCGCAGACGCTTCACACAACACCCACATGCTGCTCCAGGAACCGTCACAATAATCCAATTAAAACGATGACGCACTGTGACCTCATGTGTCTTGTGTGTATTCATGTTGCTGCTCTGAATGCCAAACTTACTTACTGTGAGAGCGTCGCTGCATGAATACAGACCACTCCTGTGGTCCCCACATATCAAACCATTTTCTCATGATTACGATCTAATTTGCTGGCTGGCTGCGTTTTCCGTTTGTGCCGTCAAATCTTTGGCTGATGTTTTTATCAAGCTCCATTATGAAAGCTACAGCAATGAGGCCAATGATGTGAAAAATGTCCCATTAGTGCTTAATTTGTCTTGTGAACAAATTAAGAGTATTTTGTAAAATGACAGGACAACTGAACCCAAACTATACTAGACTGATAAAAAAAAAGTGACCTCAAGCTAACTTAGCAGAACTAAACCACATTATCAAGCCTTTTTTGTTCATTTAGATGAGGCTAAAGCTAGCAGCTGAACCTAGCATCAACAAGGAGCAACAAATAGCCTTAAAAAAGACTCTACTAGCATATTTGGCTCACATGTTAGCATGTAGCATTGTGGGGTCCTCCTCTGTTAAATCTGTAAAGTTATGAACATGCTAAGTTTCTTAGCTAGGAGCTTTACTTAGCTAATGACAAAACTGGACTAGAGCCTCACAATGAAGTGTGAACGTTGGGCTTAATGTTATAGCAACAATATGGCACAGGCTGAGCTAGAGCAGCAACATTGCAGACAAAAATTAGTTGTGATCATGTGACGCACAACAGCCAAAGTATAGGCTATACATACTGTTCAAACTGAAAGACATTGCATGTTTATAAAGTTTTTGCTCATCTTGCAAAACACTAAACCAAGTTACCGTTTGTTAGCTTAGCGCCATAGTTATTATCAGACAGGCTTCAAAAGGTTCATGGAAAAAGGACAATTAGAAAAAACGGTCAAAGTTTTTATTTTTCAACATATGCTCCATCTAGGTCAATACATTTCTGCAAACAATACCAGCCTTTAAGTCCATTTGTGTAAAACTGTGTAAAAATCTTATGACATAACAAGCTCATCAACAGAGAGACATAACAGTTCAAATCCACCATGATTACCTAATCTAATGTGGATCTTTTTTTTTCCCAGAAGCCTCTGTGGGATTTGTGTGAAGATTCACAGCTGAGGTGTGAAAATTCATGCTGTCATTTGAAGTTACATTGTCACAATGACACAACATTCATTTTATTTGATTCTGAACTGTTTGATGAGAAACAACCTTCAGCAGACTGGCAGTAAAAGCAACAAAAAGTCGACTTTTCCACCACAGAACAGCATCACATGAGGTCACTGTTAATGAGGGGTGTGTTTGGTTGATCTTCCTCCAGTTCAGTTTACAAGGACGCCACAAACTGCCTTAAATAAACGGCAACATAACAACATTTTTCCAGGATCTTCTGAGATCTGTGGTTGTATTTTGGGGTAAAAATCCAGTATGACTTCCTATTATGTGTTGTTGAAATACATTTCCCATAATGCAGTGCAACAGAATTGGCAGTAGATTGTTGAAATTCCAATTTGTTCCTCAACACAGCCTTTCCTCTCACTGACAACAAATAGAACAACAAAGTCTTTGTAAGAACATGCGCCACCATCTGAGCAGAAAAGCGGATAAAACATGTCGGGTCATGTCGTTGTCCGTTTGGATGTTCACATGTTTTTCCATGGTAATATCAAAACAAACATTCATGACATTCCAGATGAATTCATAGACAGACAAAAGTAATGATCAATTTTCTGAAGCAAAAAAGTTAAATATTTACTTTATGGTCTCAGACAGGTCAATTACTTTCTAATTCTTTTCTAATTTAATTTCTTTTAAACAAACCTTCAGGTGAAAGGGATTGTGGGTAATAGGGAAGACCAATTAGAGTACTGTCTGGCTTCAAAGTGACTACAGATGGCACTACTGACCACAGGAGAACAAACAAACACCCACACACACACACACACACACACACACACACACACACACACACACACACACACACACACCACAGTCTTGTGACACTGTGTTGCCAAATAGTAGATTCTCACATACTGATCATGTGAAGTCAAGTGAGTAAATCCAATGTAAAGCCAATAACCTTTACAGATGCCTCCAGAAAACACACACACACACATACATATATATATATATATATATACACACACTCGGAGTTCTTAGAGCTCTTAGCCTCTTTCCTGTTATTGTTAAGATGAAGCTCCTGGTCTAAACTGATAAACACAACCTGACACACACACACAATCCAAATACTGTAGAAGTATCTGACTCCAGTCTCCATGACTCCGTCTCAGCAGGATCTATCATTTCTTCTTCTTCTTCTTCTATGGTGGTGCTAGAAATAACCTAAGGCATCGTCTTTCTAGGAACAACTTCATCTACCTCCTGCCTACCCATAATCCCGTGTGGTTTGGCGTTATTTCCTGCCCTTCTGTGTAAATCAGAAGTGCAGAATTAAAGGGCAATTTATTACAAGTGATATGTTTTTTTCCCTCTAAGGCATGATTATCGATCCGCCTCGGCTTATCTATTACAAGAATCCAATAAATACAGCTGCCATGTTGCACACACACACCCACACACACACACACACACAGAGCCTCCATCGGGTCAATACAATCTAAAATAAAAACAATGCAGCACAACCACTGCCTGCCTGTCTGCCTACATCAATCATCCTCAGCATATGGAGGCAAATGATTATTGACTTCTAATCTATTTATGGGAGGTCCCTGAACGCCTCCTCCCTTCACTAAATACAGGCTACACACACAAACAAAACACAGAGTGCTTATTTTGCAACATTTTTGGTGAAATAAGACATAAAAATGACCTTGTGTCTCATGATAAACTGAGGACTGCAGGTGTGTAACCAGTCACATCTGTGTGTGTGTGTGTGTTTCTCAACTGTCATAGCAATATCCTGCCTGCTGAGACATGAGTAATAAGACTTTAAGTCCTCAATGCCTGCACATCTTTGCATCACTGCATGTCTACGTGCGTCACACACACACACACACACACACACACACAAAACAGAAGGCACATTATGATAAACACAATGGCTGCATGTATTCACACAATCCCTGCATCTGTAGAGGAGGCTCTCTCTCTCTCTCTCAGGCCTTGTGCAAAAGCTGGCAGACACACTGCGTGCTGTTGGCATATCCGACATATGCTGCTCGTTCCGAACTCCCATTCAAAAATGGTCTTATTTTGTTTTACAGCTTTTCTCTTCTCATATTATAGTCGTTAAATAAAATACAAAACTTCAACACAAACTAAGCCGCACCGCTCGTTATATCGGCGAACATACTATAAACAGAAAATCGCTTCTTACAGGTAAAAAATGTCAACTAATACGCGCGTTCGTTCCTCAGACGCGAATTTGTACAGCGACGCGAGCGCGGCCGCACTTTTATATAAAGGATTTAAAATGAAAAAAATAAATATGATTTAAGTAAGCAATTATACACCGCACGATACAGGAAAGGATTAGGAGTTAAATAAACTCTCAAACGACATGTTAAAATGTGTTTACACCTGCTGGGAAACAGGAGAACAGAAAATATTCGCAGTTCCCGCTGCGTTTCCGTTCAAATACACAACATGCACAACACTAACCGTGAACGGGCACGACTGGTGATGGTGTTATTGTGTATCTCCAGCCGGTTTAGACTCAGAAACAGAGGCCCTGCTGCTGCTGCTGTCTGTCTGTCTGTGCGCAGCGTCGCTTCCTTCCTGCAGCCGCTCCTTTCTTTCACAGATTTTTTTTTTTAAGCGCAGGTAAAAAAAAAAAAAGTGTCACTGAGACAGCCGCGTACCTTATGTTCCAGTTTGTAGACGCAGCTCGTTAGGATCAGTGGTGGAGAGAGTCCATTGTCCTCCTGCTGCTGCTGCTGATTCCTCCTGTGAGGGAACAGACTGCCTCCTCTCTGCTCCTCCTCCTCCTCACATCATCTGTTTTCCTCCATCCCTCTCACTCTCCTCCTCACCCCCTACCATATCTTTATTTATTCCATCAAATATATTATTAAGAGCTTTTTTTTTTTAAAAAAACCAACAACATTTCAATATTAGCACACACTATAAGATAAGAATTCATGTTTCCTGCCTCCTCTGGTTGGTTGTTTTAGCAGAGGTGCAAACTTCAGTGGAGTTTAAGCGACCCCTGCTGGCTGAATCATCAATAAAGTAGAGTTCAACAATATTGTAAATCTGCACAACAATGCAATCCAGGATCACTAAAAACAAACACGGTTAAGTGGAGATAGCACCCAGAACTACCTGCCATACTTTTATTTTGAAATATGTTCACAGGAAGGACGGAGGAAGTGTAACTGTTGTTACATGACATCCTCTTTTAATCATAATTGACAAAAAGCTGATTGACACACACTTCCTGTCACATAATTTCAAAATAAAAGGACTTAACTTGCCAATTTAGAAGTATTGAATTGTCAGATTCAAAACTGACATACAAACACTGAGAGTTTAATGCAGTTGGTCAGCCTGTGAAAGAAGGACGGCTTTTCTTCATAAACAACACATTTAACTTTACAATCAACCGCTTGCTATGTTACTTCAGAATAAAAGCTGCCTGAGTTAAATTATTTTTATGGTTACAGCTGCGGGCTTCTGCTTCATTTTCACATAGTATCTGGAGGGCTTGTGTTTTTTTTTCCATATGAAGATTTAAATTCATGTCATTATTAATTCTGACTACTTACATAAAGTCTTTGTCCATTTAAAGTCTGATTCTAGCTACAGTTTTACTTCATTTGATATTGTGATCAAACTGTAGTAAACATAAGTGACCAGTGGGGGGCAGCAGCTGCTTTTTACCTGCTTCCAGATGTCACAGTCCAAGTCTCTCATGCATGGTTAGTATGATCTCCTGCAGAAATCTGTCAGAAATGGAAGGTTGTCTCTTGAAATGTTGCTGACTCTGTTTCACATCGAGTCAAAGTAGTTTCTGACGGCACGTGTGGCTCTGTGGTTTGAGCAAACTTCATGTCATGGCAAAGGTGATACCAAAGGAAGCAACGAAGGGTTAAAACATCAGCATACATCCACGGTGGGGGATCAAATCTCATGGTCAGTGGACCACCTGAGACACAGCCATGCAGTGTGGTGTGGTAGTGAGGACTGGTTGTCTGGAGCTCTCTTCTCTTCTCTGAGTGTTTCCACTTCCTCCTTGGTTATCAAAAACCTTTAGAAGGAGGCAGGAGGACTAGCAGAGGTCAGAGAGATTTTCCAAACATTTTCAATTCAACCATGAAAAACAAAACACAGAATTTTCTAAGATGTACAGCTTGAACAAGCTTTAATTCACTTTTATATCCACCCAACAGTTTGATATGAGTAGGCACAAACAGAGCTGTAAGTTCTCTGGTTTGAAGTAGGCACATGCAGTTCACCTTGTGCTGTAACCACTGCTGCTGCAATTTAAATCAGATTTCTAACACATTTCATGAAGGGTGGGGGGGCTCTAAAATTCTAAGAAGAAGAAACTGTGAGTAAGTCTGTCTATGATAAACATCTCTTCCACTGTAGTAATAAATCTATTTTTTTTTAAACATGCAAACCAATCTTTCTCAAAATATAATTTCCTGTTTTTAAAGTAAGCCTCCTATGTCTGCAGCCCTCCTGTTCAGCTCTCTCATTCTCTTTGCCCCTCCCACTTTCTTCCTCTTCACCACACCCAGCTTCCTAAACCCCTCCCACCCCTTGTTCACGTCAGCGTTCAGCTGCTGACCACGTGGCCCGCCCAGGTCTCATGTTTGGTGCCCGGGTTCAGATGGGTTATGGTCACCTCCACCGCCTGGATCTTCTCGTATTTAGGGGGGATGGAGCAGATCTTGTAGCTCACCTCGTCGCCTTCCACCGGCACATACTCGCCCTCAACGCTGGAGAGAAAAGAAAGAGGTTCAGGATTAAAGACCTGTCTGGATTTGTTGCTACATTCAAACTCAAATGTGATTTTCTTTATGGTTTGTATGAACAATTGCATTGAATTTAATGTTATTTAATCATATTTCTCACTATCAGATCATAACTTTCAATTACCATCATTCCCTAATGATGAACTAAATCCATATGTTCTCATATAATTGCTGCTGCAAATCTAGCCAAATTATTATTATTACATGTGTAGGTGTGTAAGTGTGTGTGCACTGCTGACGTCTTTGTGTTATAAGCCTGTGGGTGATAACAAAGGCTGCATGGTGAAGGTCATCAGATATTCCATTGTCCTCCTACACACTTCTGCAACTACTGTCATCCATGTAAGTGTGTGTGTGTGTGTGTGTTTCCATTTACTCCTACACAGTCCTGGCATAGCTGCATGTCAGGGATTAAAACCAAAGCGCACACACCTCATCAGTGACAGAGGAAACACACACACATGCAGCCTGAGGTAACACAAACTTAGTGCACTGCTGTGTATGTGTGCAACAATTCACTTACTCCGAGATGTGGACAAAGATGTCGTTGCCCCCGTCCGATGGCGTGATGAAGCCATGGCCTTTGGAGCGGGAAAAATATTTACACACACCAGTAAACACTGGACCCTCTGATGCACGAGCCGTCCTGTACAGCAAGAGTGATGAAGATGAAGGACGAGAGGGGGCAAAAAAAGTGAGTGACAAAGTCCTCAAGACAAGACAATTGTCAAAGAAAAGACAATCTCCTCAGACTTTTGAAGCGAATGTGAGAATAAATCACAAGTCTCACTTTAATTTCCTCCCTTTTTTTTGTTACAGTGGCCCTTAATCCTCCTTTTAGCTTCATGTTTCAGCTGGAATTTAAAGTTAAACTTAACTAAACTAGAAAAATAGAAACCAAAACAATGAGCTTGAGCTTCAACAATGAGAGGTTTTAAATAGCTGATGTAGTTTAATCACGAGATAAGTCTTTCATAATTTCAAGCTGTGCAAAAGCATTTGATCCATCAATAATGAAGTGGATGTTGTTGGGGACTTTGTGTGGATATAGGCATGCACAGCCTTTTGTTGTCAGCAGTCACATCCAGTATAAATATGCAGGACTTCCCAACAATCCCTCGCACATAGTATGAATGCAGTGTGGGAACAGCTCGCACAGAAATCATCCAAAGCACATGTCTACAGTTCTGTCCATTTAAATGTCAAAATCAGATTCCTTCAATGAAAACAAACTCTACAAACATACAACTATCAGTATCCAGCTAGCTTCACATAATAGTAGCTAATGTTACACCAGCGTCACTGGCCTGTAAAGATGTTTTATCTTGATTGGTTTTACAGTGTGTGTGTGTGTGTGTGTTTGTCTTCTCACGCTGAACAGGTCCTATTTCTGCGGGTAGGCAGCGGGCTGGGGATGAGGTAGTCTCTCATGGGGGAAGGCGAGCGGTCTCTGTGTCTGCAGGCTGGAGGCTTCAGGGACTCTGAGGTGGACAAAAAAAAACAATAATAGTTTTTAATGTTTGCAGCTTGTTTTCATACATATTTATTTGATGACTGTAATTATATATAAATTAAAAAACCTGCCCCCTACAGTCCAGAGGATGGAAAAGCAGTTTTACATCTGGGTGATAACTTTCTACAGACACGTTACTTCAGTCATTATAAACCAACTAATGGACCCCAAAACCCCGTAAAAACAAACAAAAAAACCCACTGAGGACCGTATTTCAAGTCTGCCTCTTCAATATACAAATAGGCTTCACATACAGCATGTAATTGTGCAGCATCTCACTGTGTAATTTTATCTCAGTGATTATCAGCCTCACTGTTTACTCTGTAGTCTCCTTAGGCTGTGTCTTTGTTTGTTTAATACTTGAACAAAACACTTCCTGTTTTGGGAATTAACTGATAAAACACAGGGCGGCTTTGTTGTGGAACATTCTGGGGCTGAAAGATAGAGGAGCTGCAGGCAACCAAGCTTCACACCTCCAACTCCTTTCACTTGATTTTCAAGGTTTGATAGGAAAAGACAGAATTCTTTTTTTTTTCTCTCCTCGCTGTTTTAAAGATGGTAAACAGATTCACTGCCGGCCTTTCTGTTGTGATTCTGACAAAGCAGCCGCTCAAGAGTTTAATCTAGTTTGATACTGCACTTGCTGTTGCTACGGTAACCACTTTTTTTTTTAAAGATGAAAATGAAAAATTCAGAGGCCATCACATCCTGACTTTTAGTCCAAATGAGGACAGAGTCTTATGTGTGTGTGTGGTTTTTTTTAAAAACATGTTTACCTGGCGAACGTGGGGATCCTGCAGAGGGCAGCGGAGGGGTCACAGGTCGAGACCCCTGGATGGGTGTGGCCTGAGACGACATTTCAGAGAACAAGCGGAGCCAAAGGGTGGGGAAGAAGGAGGGGGTGTCCACTCAAGAGGGAGCACAGCCAAGCTTGTTGAACAGCTGAGGAAAGAAGAGATTTAAAGAAGTCAAAAACACACATTTGTCCAATGTGTATGCACACACACACACACCAGTAGTGAGCCAAGTATCATTCAAAAATCATTTCACCCCCACCTCCAAACAGCACAATACCCCCAAACCCCTCCAAAGATAACAAAAACTGAATTAGTGTCCAGCTGGTGGCATGCTCAGAGCCCTTGTCGCCATGGCAACAACAATTTGAGGACAGGCCGATGCCACCATGATCTGACAGAGAACAGTCCCCTCATTCACCTCGGCCCAAGAAACTTACATCATCGGCCATTACATCAGCAGCTATGTCAACCAATTAGGGACAGAAAGAAAACCTCCATTGATTTCTCCTTTCCATTACTGCGATATTGGTGAAAAAGAAATAGAAAGAAAAAAAACAAAGATGGCGGAGTATGAGCTGTTAAACAATAATAAAAGCTACCAGGAGCAGGTCAGTGACAGCAGAGTTTCCATTTTCAGGTTTCTAAACACAAAATAATTTGCATTACTCAGACAAACTGCATTAAATACAAACAGCATGTGTACACAGATGTGATCAGCTTCTGAATGCTTTAGCCTTTTTTAGCCAATATTTT
>JAVQJX010211349.1:0-11602 GCA_036025115.1 Ambassis agassizii
ATTTCATTTCAACTTAAATATTCAGGAAACATGAAGGTAATATTACAAAAACCGCTGAAGGTAGCAGGATCTGTACATCAAACTGACCTATAATATGATGATGATGATCATCATCATCATCATCATCATGTCCAAATTGATGAGCAAACTGATCAGTTTTTTTGTGACTGGTCTGCAAGTAAAGATAGAAGTTACTCACTTCTACCTGCTGCCACTTCCTCTTTATTAGCTTCCTCTTCTGCAGCAGCTGTCATGTTTTCTGCAGATGTTTGTGATGCTGGTGCATTGATCAGTGAGTGTTTTCTTTCCTTCTTGGCGGAGTGGTACTGTCGGACAGCCCGCATGATGTCAGTGGCGGTCCAGTGGTTGCGGGTCAGGGCGTCCTGCAGTGTGAAAAATCCATCTCTGGTGCGTCTGACTGTGTTACACACTGCTGTGCTGCGCAGTTCAAGTCCTATCTCGTGCACCAGTTTGCGCAAATATTTCTGTGTTTCATTCAGGCACTGCACCTCTGTGAAAAGTAGAAAGACACACAAGTATGAGACAAGATTTTTTTTTTTTTTTAATGAGATGTTCAGATGAAGGTAATTTACCCAAAGTGAAGTTGGGAGGCTGGAAGTGAATGCATCTCAACCCTGTTAAAACAGGCGGTGATTTTCCTTCTGGAGCCAGCAAACGATGTACAGCCATTTCATAGGCTTCCTGAGAGCGCATGTCTACTTTGGAATACCTGTACAGAAAAGAGTCCCATCTACCTACATCTGTATAATCATTTTATACAGGGCACACGGCACAAGTTTTATTAGAGGAGATGATGGATATTAAATGTAGCTTACGTTAGCATGGCCTTCTGATTGACTCCCTCCAGCATTGCTAGGACTCTCTCCAGCTTATCCTGGGTGATGTGATCTAATAAATATGACAGTGTTTTAGGAGCAAATACATTTAAAGTTTGATGTTAAAAAAATCGAGAAACAGGAGAAACAACTACCATAGGTGGACCGTTCCACAACTCGACCAATATGAGAGAAATCATGTGTTGCAGTCCCAAATTCACCCTCCAATGTATACTCCTGGAGCACATAAAATAACAATAGAAGAATCTTAAGCACATGGTGTTACGTAAAAACTGTAGAGATGATAAGTTACCCTTGTGACTTGTGTGCTGTAGAGATCATTCAGCTTCCTGTTTCCATTCCCAACAGCAAGAACTAAAGTTTAAATATTCAGAAATTAAATATGATGCATACAGATTTTCTCACATGACAAGTACTGAAATTGTACCTAAAACACCAGAGGAGAACGCATCCAGGCGATGTCCCACTCCGACTTGAATATTCTGGAATTCAGGTCCAGTCACTAAATGACAGAAAACAGAGGGAGAGCCGTGGTATAACATAGTATATCTGAGAACACATTTGGAAGAATACTCCTTAAAGACAGACACAAATGTTGTGGCAGCAAAACTATCATGTATAAAATTGATGTCAGAACAGAGCCACACCATAACACTATCATTACTGATAACTGATCATATACCAGAGCCCTCATTTTAAACCATACTTTAAAATCCACTGAAACCACCTGTGAGGTAGCATGCATACGGTCTATGGTAGCATGCAGTCAGAGAGTGACGGCCTGTCACTTCATTTTATTTTTTTTGTTATGCACATTAGACTTGTATATTTGTTTAGTGCTTTCTCTAATGCAAAGTCAGTGTTTATGTCTCATGGCTTACACTGATCTGAATGAACAATAAGTACATAGACCCGTGTACAAAAGAGGACATGGAACTGTAGACACACACACACACACACACACACACACACACACACACACACACACACACACACACACCTAAAGGATGCTTGGACAGTACTGGTACTGAGGCAGCGGTCACAGTAACAGCCTTGTTGGCTGCTTCATCCTCACTGCTCGAGTGCACCAAGAAGCGGACCTCTTTAGGAATGGGCTGAGGGGCTGTAGCGTTTAAACCTGAAGGATGGAAACAGTCAGAGGTCATTATGATGCTTCCTGTTACAGCTTTTGATCATAAATTCTCACCTTTACACAGATTTGTCTGGATGGTGTCCCGAACAAGCTTCCAGTGAACACCGGGCGGTTTGTAGACACAAAATAGTCCCTCTAACCTCCGAAACATCCGAATAGCTGGAGTTGCCATGTCATTAGCAACATCACATTCTCGGGTTTCTAATGTAAATGAAGACGTCGCATCTCTTTTGATAGAAGCAACAGAGGCTTGTTTTCTAAAACATGGACAGGAGTTCTTCCCACTTGACTTTGCTACATGTGTGTCCCGCGCATGCGTAGTTTGCGTACGTGAATGACGCTGTACAGCTAAACAGCTGCTTTCAAAACATGGTGCCCCCTATTGGACTGATTGTATCAAAGAAATTGAATTTATATTTTAAAAAACATGTACATCGTAACCACCTAAATAACAAAACAATTTACGGCTTTACTGTCAATGAGGTTTATGGCCGGCGAGGCGGAATTCTATCATTTTTATATGGTGCAAAGTTTGCAGTGTAATACAAACAAGTCTTCCAGCAGAGGGCAGCAACAGTGGCTGTAACCCCGGAAAAGATGGAAAAAGAAGAAGAAACCAGGAAGCTAACTTTGGTTCACCTTGTTTACAAACGCTGACAAGTGACAGGACTTGACTTCGGTAACGATTTAACTTAACTTATCATTATCGTGTTTTATTTTATGTTGCACTATTAGCAAAAGGGTGATAAGCAGGTTGGCAGATTGAACAAGCGTACCATTAGCGAGTTAGCTATGAAATCATGTTTAATGTGTGCAGACAGCCTGAGTGTGTACTATATGAGGAGCACACAGTCGGTGGGCTGCTGACCTGTTGCAGACGATCAGCACAGGAGAAGCAAAAGTGATTGCTGAGAAATGTATGTACACACCTGAGATGAGTCCATCTAAACATCTTCTACAGAGAAATAGATTCTGGTGTGATGAGTTATTGTATGATTTGGTAGTGTTACTGTGTCACAAATGCAGTCGCTGGCTATTTGTTAATTTCTGCCAGCAACTTCTGGAAGGTAAGATTACTGTTTTTGTGAATGGAGTCTACAACAGACTGAGTTCCCTGTCAGAAAAAGCTGCCTGACAGCAGCATTAATGGCTCACAATATTATAAATGTACACACTATGTGATTTGAAGAGGACTAGACTTATTCTGGATATTGCTGCTGACCTCAGACACCTTAGATTACACTTGTCTTCCAAATTTGGGTCATGCTGACAGTTTATACAAACACACATAATACAAACTATATCCTTACTTAGTTGCTATTATGTATTTGTCTTGCTTTGGCTGATCCTTCATATTGAACACACAATCCCTGTTTTGCCCAGCTATCAATCTTATGTCTGTGGTCTTCTTGCTGCAGGTGTAATGCGAGCTCCTCTGCGCTGCGTGCTATGGGATGTGAAAGACACCCTGTTGAAGGTGCGTGCATCTGTGGGAGAACAGTACTGTAAGGAGGCTGAGAAAATGGGCCTGAGTCTGAGTCCTGTGGAGGTCAATGCTGCTTTCCGACAGGTTTATCGACTTTATTCTAGCAAATACCCAAACTATGGCATCACTCAGGGCCTGAATGGACAGTCTTGGTGGATGGGGGTTGTGCGGAACACTATCTCCAAGTGTGGAGTACACGAGCCAGCGCTTCTGGATAGAGTTGCAAACAATCTTTATCATAACTTCTGCAATGCAGAAAACTGGGAGGTAAATGACATCCACACACACAAAACCTGTAAAATAACATTGAACGTCTCAGGTCAAATTGTGTATGTGTTTCCCTATGTTTCAGGTATTTCCAGACTCAAAGAAGGCCCTGGAGAGCTGCTCTTCTATGGGACTAAAGCTTGGAGTGGTATCCAACTTTGACAATCGCCTCGAAGCAATTTTACATGCTTGTGGGCTGCTGTCGCACTTTAACTTTTTAATTACATCAGAAGGAGCAGGTGTAGCAAAGCCTTGTCCAGCCATCTTTGATCAGGCATTGCTGAAGTGTGGCATAGCAGCTGACAGTGTAGCTCATATTGGGGACCACTATGTGAACGATTACCTCACCTCTCGGTCTGTGGGCATTCATGGGTTCCTTTTAGACAGAGATAACAAGCACAACCAAGTAGACATTCCCGAAAAGCATCGGCTCAGCTCATTGGAGGAGCTCCCGACGCGGCTTCAGCTGCAAATGGACTAATGCCAAACAATCATGGCTCAAGTGCAAACAATGGTTCAGTTAAGGAACTCACTTCCTGGGCTGGAGCCATGTTGACCTCAGTGGACACAATGACTATAGTCATTCACATAACACATGAAATGACAATAATGTGCACAGATGATTACAGAAAATCAATCGTTATAAAACTTTTTGGGAGCAATATTTATTCATTATAGAGTGTCCTGTTACATACAGTTGTTGAGAGGAACAAGAAAAGGAGCAGTGAACTACTATTAGAGCTAATAGCATTTTAAACATATTATAGTGATATTAAAATGTAAAAGCAATATATGAAAGAATAAAATACAAACTGATATGGCAAATATGTTTAGTTCGTCCACCACAGAGCATAGACCATCACATTTCTCTACAAACCCCTATGTAATTGTCCCTGTATTCTGAAAATTTTATAGTTATGGTTTGAATACTGGTGGTAATATAATTTAATTTCCTCTAAACTCAGCACTGTTTTTAGCAGAATGCCAACACAGCACAGTGGAGGAGGGATTGGAAAGCTCTGAAAATCCGGCTCTAACACATTAAGGACATCTCGACCTCTGTTGTGTATATTTAACTCTTTTTCTGTCTTGTAGTTTCCCTCATTTTGAAGGTGCAATAGAAAGTACTAAAAATCCAAAGCTGCAAGTTTTTTTGACTGTTGGTCTTACATAAAATATATCATACAGAGTGAAAATATTATTTACTGGTACAAATGATCAATATTAAAACTATGAAAAAAAAGTTCCCATGATTAGTTGGTAATTCTTACACTAAAATAGTACAAAGTTAGTACGGTTAGTTAAGTTAGATAAGGATGAATTTGTCAGCACTTTTGTGCTCTTCTCATTAGGCAATATGACCCCCCCCCTCCCCCCCCTCCAATGGAAACTGACCTTACCTAATGATTTGTTTCAGTGCTCAGCAGTAGGGAGAACAAAGCAGGGTTGCTTAACCCTAATACCTTTGTAAATACTCTTATTTGAAACCATCTGCTCAGAGGCAGATACTGTAGATGTTGGACTGAGGATCAAAGGCCCAGAAGAAGAGGAGAAGGACCAGAGCGGCATCACAATTCAACGCGGCTTCTTGTGGGGAATAGGGATTGACAAACATCCAGATTAGATTTTAAGGGGTTCCAAAGACTTTTGTTCTGAGTTCACAGAGCTGTCCTCCACTTTACCTCTGTGTGTGTGTTGAATGTGACTGAAAACATGTTTCTCTTTTCCTAACCTTGCATTCACATTTGTTTCCTCTTCTACCCGTTTGTGTGTTTGTATTATGCATCTTTAGGGAGGCATCCACAAGAGCTGCTTAATTCAAAGCTGGTTTAGCAGCTCAGCCAGACGGCTCTAAAAGGCTCCACAGAAATCCAATTGCAGACGTAATGGGATTGTAACACAAAATAGAGCTTCTCATGCACAGGAAGCGAAAAGAAGAGAAGAGGAGCATGTCGACACAATGACGTACAGAATCAGAAAAAAAAAAAACCACACACACGGTGTGCAGCACGGCCTTGCAGCAACAACTCATGTTTAAACATGAAAGGGTAGATTCTGTGAAATAATAAAGAAAAATAAAGAAAGTCAAAGGCAATATAGAAGAGAGGCTGAAATATTTCCTTCAGCTATAAAAGCACTCAGGAGTCGGACTCTTTGTTCAGCTGTGCCTGAGGTTGTAGGATTTCACGTTAGCATTTCCGCGTTTTTGAAATATTCAGCGGAAAAAAAAAAAAAAGGAGCAGAGCGTCAGAAAATTAGGGTATTTGTGGAGAGAAAGAAAAGGAAGAAAGAAAGCTTCAGATGTGAAAAGAAGGTCACGCGATGGATCCAATGTGAGACTCCAGAGTATTACATACACAGACACACACTTGCATATTTTATTATTTATCATTGGAAAACAAATAAGAGATTATTGAGGGTTTTCCAAACAAAAGTGACAAAAGTAAAGGGACAACAGTGGTTTTTCTATTGACACTGAATATTTCACTACTTAGGATATTTACACATCAGTGCTGTCATAAACTCACAAATATAGATATTATGAGATAATGTAAACAAAGACATCATCCCCTCAGAGTCTTTTTGGCATTTATACCATCACATTCATTACATAGTCTTTCATTTAAACCGAGCACATATACACGTTTTGTAATTTGAATTCCTTAATAAGTTTTCAGAGGTTTTTTTTTCTCTCTTGCAGATGCTATAACACAACACTCATTTGTTCGTGTTGCTGCTTTACACATATGACAAGCCATGCATGCATGCTGAGGTGTCAGTGAGAACAGTGCGCCTCCTCCCCATCAGTGCTCATTTAGGTAAGTGTATTTGGCATCTCTTGTATGTACAGAAGATGTGTTTTAAAGTGACAACATTGTGCTGTGTGAGTGCAGTTTTACTTAAAATAGCAATAAAATGGCCACCCAGGATGCACGTGCCAGTAACAGTTACAGCTTGCAAATAAAAGAAAACCTCTGATGCAGGAATGTGTTCAAGTAAAGCTCAGGTATAAAAAACAAACAAACATCAACTTCAATAGCAATACATCAGTATCCATATCAAAATAACATTATAAACCATTTTAATTTGCAGTCTTCGTGTGTGATTGAAATCCAGGAAATGCCCAGTTAACAATTCCTACTCCTGTCAGGTGAAGTAAGTTCGTTCTCTAAAAACAGACACTAAAATGTTTTTAAAGCCTGAGTTTCCCCTCCACCATACTTAATTAAAAATGTCCTCTGTGCTTGTAGAGTCCAATGAAAACTGTGCCAAAAAACCAGTAAAAGACAAAAATAGGAACCGGGGTCTCCTGACTTAAATGACTTATTGTTGTCCTGCAGCTCCAAATAAACATCATTCCTATTCAGCGTCCACACAGGATGATTCATGGCCTCGTCGCTCATATTTCAGGTCCTCTATGTAGACCATAAACAATAATCATTGAGCTGTTCCTGTGCAGGACCTGTCTTCATTCATACAGACAGTTCTGAGTGCATTTCCACAGAATCAAAGTAAAACATTTCCTCAAACTGTTGAAGTCCAAACGTCCCAGTCAGTGGGTGAAAAATATATAAAGACTTAAATCACAGAACACCAGAACCTCCCCACATTTTAAAAGGCCTACCTCAGTCACAATGAAGACAATAGCGCGTAACCTCTGGTCCTGAGGGTCTGATGGCCAGACAGACGAGGAAAACAAAACACAGCACGATGTGAACAGCTCATGTCCAGGCGAGATGTCTTCTCACACCACTGGAAGATACAATGTCAGAAAAGGTTCTCAGGAGTTGATTAAAATGTACATTATTCCTTACTTTCTTGAAATCAAAATCAAACTGGTAGTACTGTTGTGCCATTATCTCTAAATATACATGGCAAAAAAAAAAGCCAAAGCTTAGCTAGAAATGGTGGCAAACAAAGAGACTGCAGGAGCTCACTGTTTGAGAAATCAGGTTGTGACCACGTCCACAAACAGAGCAGATGGAGTAGAAGTGAGATTAACCAAACTGCAGACTGTTTAGTAGCTTTTTCTGTCCCCACTTTTTTTTCTGAAGCAACTGTTTCACTAGATATCACAAGATCGTACAAAAATGGATACAGACAGCTTCAAACTGTCTGAAGCAACTAATAGTCACTCAAATGAAGAGACACCAGTAGTCTGATGCATGTTTTAGATGTGTTGGCAACAATAAGAAGATTGATGTGATGGACAGATGGTTTATCAACCAGTGTTTCCAAGGACAGTTGGGTCACTCTTCACTGCTCTTATATTCATCTAATTGCATCTGCAGCTGATGTATAAATGGAAATGTGACCTTAAAAATGCACAATAAAGAAATATAGACAAGTACCGCTCTCAGATGGACAGCAGGGCGCTCTTTGCTTTTCTGTGACACAGTGATGTGCGTGGCTCCGCCTGCGACGGTCCTGCCTCCACCAGCAACTATAAGGAGAAGACTTGAAAATATGCTGGTCCACAACACTTGACAGTTCAGCAGCTGTTTGAATGCACAGTCTAAAAAAATGAGATGTGTCAGGTCAGCAACTTACTGTAAGAATGTGCACAACACCATGATGAGAACACAGCCGATCACGCACAACACCAGCATTGTGGCGACAGTCTGCTGTCTGTGATTGGTTGCTACAACAGCCAGAAGGTCTGCATGCTCGCATCGCATCCCGACAAAGCCTGGATGACACCTGAAACAGACGGGAAATCAGACTCAAAAAAGAATGCAAAAGCTCTAATCACATCACTTTAAATTGTAATATTAAAAGCTCTCCTTGTTTTATTGAATAATGGTGTTTTGTAATCCCAATCTATCTGACTTACACACACGCAGGAGTCTCCTCCATTATCAGGAAACGACACGTGCCATGGAAGCAGAAATGTCTGTGCGAGTCTGGACAGTCATCGAAATGAGACCGAACGGCCGCTGCCACAAACTCTGTTAGAGGGCAAGAGCAGATTTTTCATGATGAAGTCAAAGACAAAGTAAAGAGAGAAAATCAAACCGTTTTAATGACATTTAGGTGTTTTACTTGAACTTGTATTCTAAATGTTACACACTTATTTACATTACCATGCTCAGCTTAGTGAAGTAGAGACAGACATCCTTAGAAAGTTTAAGAAAGTCAAAAAGAGAGGCAGAGTCCAAATGTGACAAACTCTCCATTCAAGTCTTCACATGGCCACAACATGCTGCTATGTAAAACTTTTACTTATTAAGTAACAAGGTGGCGGTCATCTTGGGACACAAAGAGACAACGTCCTGAGATGACACAGATCCAACTGCAACCATGAATTACACGTATGAAAACTCTGTCTGCTGTACAGAAGGACAAGCAATTAAAAAGAAGTGAGAGGTACAGGTGACCGGATGAGCCACATGACTATAAACTGCCTATTAAGAAGGAACGTCAATCGATCAGCGTGGCCGTCAGTGTTTCCAGACGGGATGCTGATTGATTTATGAGGATTTCAAATGAATAAACACATCCCAAGATTAGAAAATATGTGTAGTTTAAAGTCAGCATACGACATGACACAGGTGCATATGATAAATCTAAATATAGCCTAAGCCCACACAGGCCTGAAACAACAACTTGCACTAAATCCCAAAGCTGACGCCCACGCCACCAGCGGTCAACTCAGACCTTTTGTTCACAGGTGCACATGGATTGGTATTGGCTTACGTACATCTCTCGCAGTACCAAGAAGCGACAATTAGTGTCAAGAAAAGTCAAAGAAAAGGACTGAGTAGAGAGAAGGAGCATATCATCCCTTCAGGTACTAGAAATGAAAACCATTCTTCAAGAATCTCTCCCTCCGTTTTCACTCTGACGAGCCAAACAACAGGACAAAAAATATATGACTAAACGAACACGCAGACGAAAGCTGTACAGTCAGACAAATTCCTGCATTACTAAAAACAAAAGTCAATGTTTCGCAAGCAGCTGAAAACAGATGCCACAGTGTGGAAGTCAGGGTGAGAAGGAGGATGAACATGCAGACAGATAGCTGCATTACAGCCTTCGTCACACACTCCATTCCAACGGTAAATGGGCTTTTGGATTGCAGCCTACATCATTGTCTCCTTCTTTCAGACTCTGTGAAAGCCTTCTGTTGTCCCTGAGGCATCTGCCTACCAAACCCCCCCCCCCCCCCTCTCTATTTCCATGTGATTTTGGCAGTCGAACGAGAGGAACATAGAGACAGAGAAACCAGCCTTTAGGGGGAAGTAAGATGCTTTTCAGATAATGATGCCACACTGTAGGTGCAGCTTTTGTAAGACGTCTGAATATACAGCTCGCAAAACGCTGCGAGCAATCTTTCATTTACTACAATTGCTGCCCTTACTCACGCTAAGAGGATCAATTATCAGTACGCGCCACACTGTCTGCATAATGCCGATGCAGTGCCGCTCAATGGGGAGCGTAACAGTGTTGAGGACTCCTGCTGTGGAGTGAGAGTGGATCAGAGGCTTTCATGTGAAAAATAGGGAATTATTCTGTTCTGAAGGCTTGACAGTGACCCTGAATGTCCTCTTAAATCTTCACATGAAACATGTTCGTGAAGATAAACTTACTTTTAACTGGGCGGACAGTGTTTGTTGTAGTGGTGCTGTTGTTGGTTGTGTTGCTGCTGCTTGTCGAGCTGTTAGGAGCAGCAGTGGAGGTGGTATTGATGGAAACAGCGGCATCACTGATCGTTGCATTCATCGGCTTTTCTCCAAATATAAAGAGCAAACCTGTTAACACACAGGACATTCTTAGAAGACTTGACACGCATGAAAGAAAAATTCTCTTTCTGGAAATTCGACATGATTTACTTTTCGCTGTTGTGATGTTAGTTGTAGCTGTGATCGTGGCAGGCGTTGTGCTGGTGCTCCTGTTGCTGGGGGTCACAGAGCTGTTACTGGAGGTGTTGGGTGCAGCAGTGGGGTTTCTATCGATGGAAATGTTGGCTTCGATAATAGCTGAACTGCTCTGCCCTGCTCCGAATGTAAAGAGAGAACCTGTACAGAGTGAGAATAAACAATATCATACGGTCCTGATGTGGGGTAGAAAATGAGAAAAATGACAAAACCCTGCAGAAATAATAACAAAAAGTTCACTGTAAACTCACCATTGAGTATCACAGACATACTAAAAGTACCTATAGGAATATAGAAAATATAAACATTACTGTAATGTGACCTTTTCCCCTCCAAAAAAAAAAAAAGTGTTGCACATCCCACTATTATTATTAATGCTATGATAACCTGAGGGTTAGTTCTAGCACTCTGCCCATGCACAGCTATGATCATGTGACCTGGTCTTCAATGTGATATCGATGCTTCATTGAGTAACCGGTACCCAACAATAGGAACAGGGTCAAGCATACACTAAAAGGATGAGAGCTATAAATACAGCAGGCACTACCTAGACACATGCAACCATGGCTCATTAAAGAGGGAGGAGCAGGATTCATTTTACCCACTTTTGTTCTCAATATGAAGACACAAAACACCATAATAACAGCCACTTAAAGGGACAGTTCACCTCAAAAATCACATACACATGTGTGAATCTGCATCGTTTTCCTGTGACCTGCAGTGATATTTAAGGTAATAGAATAAGAGAGATAAAAATAATCACCAGAAACAGTCACTCAAAAAAAAACCCCACACACCTTGTTGTGACTTGTATATTGTCTATAGAACTACACACTGCAATTACTAATTACTCACATAAAAAAGGTGTGTGTGTGTGTGTGTGTGTGTGTGTGTGTGTGTGTGTGTGTGTGTGTGTGTGTGTGTGTGTGTGTGTGTGTGTGTGTGTGTGTGTGTGTGTGTG
>JAVQJX010211382.1:0-18984 GCA_036025115.1 Ambassis agassizii
CCAATGTGAAGAAAAAAAAATTGCAGAATTGAAAATTATTCACATATATATATATATATATATATATATATATAATTCCCAAAATTGGAATTTGCCAGCTTTCCAGAAAAATAATTAAGCATCAGAGACAATCACAAATCTGTGTGTCTCCAAAAATGATGGCTTGATTAGGTATGTGCGATTGAGTAATTTCCATCAGTTATGATGTGAAATTGTGGCGTTGCAAAAGTGAGTTGGTAGTGGGGTGTGTGTGCACCCCAAGTACACATGCACACACACACACACACACATGCACACATGCCCATTTGCTGCTAAATGCTGTCACATGTGCAGACACTCATGCACACAGAGACAGAGTGTAGGCTCCCTCATCATTAATTCAGGAGCCATCACTCTCACCCTCCTCCTGCCCCTGAGAAGCTCTCCATGCTTCCCGGCAGCATTATGCATATTTATTCATACATCCTCCCCGCTTTACTAAATGTCACTGTAAATGTTTCTACTTCTAATGAAGCTTTTTCTTTATGTTTTTGTTCTATTTCCTCCTCCTCTTCCACCTTTCTCCCCTTCTCTGCCCCCGTTAGAATGAAGAATATCCCCGAACACCTTTCGCTGTTCTTCCTCTGTTACCATGACGTCTCTAAACTTCAGAGGCGCTTTGTTCCGTTCACACTTTGTTTCACCTCGAGCAGGCGCCTCAGTGGAGAAACGCTGCCTTTGTAGCAATTACTCCAGACCTTGATCTGAGTGAGCATGCTCCACCATCACCAACCTTGTGTTCAAAAGTCAGAATCGCAGTGCTTTTCTTTCGGGGGTGTCCTCTGTTTTGGCAGTGGAGACCCTGAAAAAATGAATATAAGATCAAATTGCCTTTCCTTGCTTTGTTTTTTTAATCTTTCTTCCTTTTCCCTGAAACACACACAAAAAACCCACGGACACAAGTTTGAAGGTGTGTGGAGCCTTTTCCAAGAGTGTGTGAAACATTCTTTGGCTCGTAATTATCAGCACCTGCCAGAAGAACTGTGTAACAGGTATAGCAGCTTCTATACTGTGAGAGCTGTATGGCCCCTATTCACACACACAATAACCTTTCAGCCTGTGGCGCCTTTTACAGTGGTTGTCATGGAAGAGAAACTGGAACACTGCATGATTAGTAGGTAACAATGTCTTTAAAAAGTTCGCCGTCTGTGCTTCTAATCCAGTTTGTAGTGCAGCGGAATGGGAACAGGCACTTAAATATTCCTACTTGAGGAGGAAATACCATGTCTGTCATCTCATTCTGAGCTTGAATGTCCAGAGTGGTGCACTCTCTTACTGAGTGCATGTTGTTTTTAACAGTACTGCCAAGGATGCCATGGATATGGTTAGCACATATCAAAGATTGGGCTTTTCAATACATAAATCCAAGAACCAGAACTGATGAAGCTGCTTGGATAAGCAGTGAAACGTCTCCAAGAAAACTCTACAAGTCCAGATGCCTTGATTCAACTCCTTTGAATGAAAATGACCTGGATGACTGAGAACCTTCACAGACATAAATCCAAGGGATTAAATGGTCCATATGACAGCAGCAAGACTCATCTCAGCTCCCGACTGAGATGAGTCCAACATACGTTCAATGATGTGACATCAGGACTGGCATCATGCACCCAGTCATTTGGGGCAGCAGGGCTGAAAATATCAGTCCTTGCTGTGCAGCTGCAGTCGGAAAATGGACAGAATCTCTAAATGGGTGGCCTCGCTTATTCCCCATAGACTTTGAGCTGAGTCTACCTCAGCAGAAACTGTTGTTACTAAACCTTTACAGATTACTGATTAGTTGAGGGTGAGGGTAGTTTCACACAGAAACATGACGGCACTCTTTTCACTGGTTAATTTCATCAGGGGAAGGTGTGAAAAAACATGAGTGTCACAGACGTTCCAACAGATAAAGAGGGTAACACATTTTGTTTGTTATTGTGCAGTGATGTGAACACACAGCACAAACTCTATTATTTACAATTTAGTGTTATTTCCAACAGATTAATCAACAATGCAAAGGTCAACCAGACTAGATAACACACAAAGGTTTGACGCAACTTCCCATCATGCTGAGTGATCAAAAAAGTTCATCCCCTCTTAATCCATTTTATAATTGTTTCTATACAGATGATTTACATTGAAGTAGGAGGATTCTGATTGTTGCCTCTGTCTCCTTGCCATTCGTTCCTATTTTTGATTCCCACAGAAGAATATATTAATTGCATTAAAATGAGCACAATATGTGTTAAATTTAGACTGAACACCTGTGGCAGGTGACTTTTCAATCAGACACTGAGTTGGAATGCTCACTCTGACACTGTGCCAGAGGCTCTTTTATTGTTCCTTCACCCCTCATTTTAGATACGGCACTGGCAGGCACCCTTGTGAAATGACTTTAAGCCATTGTTCCTGTGTTATCCTGAAGACACGAAAGACTAGTTAGTGCTGCCTTTGATAGAGATGCTCTGCACCACTTTAACATTATCAGGAAGACAGAGAATTACTAAGGCTGGGGTGGGAATAAAGCCACTCGATCTTCTGTCTGCCTGCTCTCTCTAGGAATAAAAAATATTAACGTGCAAGCACTGCAGGCTTATCTTGCTCTTTTGTGCCTCAGAAACTTTTCAAACAGGGGACGTCTCAATACGCCGCATAAAGCATGTCAAAGATCCACTTTTGTTTCTTGTACACAGTTCATTTCTATTTTACTTCTTAGAACAAGCAGATTATGAAAGAAAGAAAGATCAGGATTATTGTTCGCCAACAGTGCAAAGAATAAGAGAGCAGACTGAGTGTGGGGAAGTCTCTCTGCTGTGAATATAGTGATTAAGTTTGCAAAAATGTGGAATCAGTGTACTTGTTTATAAGCCCAGCTGTGCACTCTCATCAGCACTACAGTAAGGTGAAGCTGAGGAGCAATGGGTGGCTTCTCTGAGAGCCTGCTCACTAGCTCTGACGCCCCCTACAGGACAGAAAGCTCTCAGAGAGATGCAGCCGTAAGCCTCTGCTTATTGCACTCAGTTGAAGTAAAACAGCAGAGAGCTCAAGCAGTGCCAAGTGTACGGTCAGGGAAGTTGGAGGTTGAATCCTGTTTTAGTTCCAGTTCCTCTTACAGGAGAGTTTCACAATGAGATAAAGTATGAATGGATGTTTTGACCACTCTGCACTGTTTGTGATGGTTTACAGCAAGACTCTATTGTGAAATTTCCTCTAACAAAGTGTTTTCAAAGGAAGAATGTGAATGTACTAATTCAGAAGTTTATTCATAATTATAACTTTTGGGACTCCTGTCCAAATGTGGATTGTCTCCCAGACTCGTGCTGTTTCCTGTTTCATTTCCTGTTAAAGTTGGTTCCCATCAGGTCAGTTTATATTGATTTCTGATTAATTCTGTGGGATTTTTTAACATTCTGCAATTTGACATCCCAGGTTGTGTCCCATCTCACACCTATAATGTCACTCATTGTTAAATCAAGTTCAGAATTGCATATGCTGTCACTGAAAAGTGTGTATTTTTGGTTCAGGCTGAAGAGGGTGACAGACAGACTGACAGATTGTTCAACAGAGAACAGCTTCTTTGTTCACAGGAACAAAACTGCACTGAGTCCCTTGGGCTTCTAAACACTCCCAGAAAACTGCATCAGACCATATAGTGTCTCCATAACATTAACATGATATTCCTATAGGGATTTAAAGTGATGCACTATAGTGGGCTTGTTATGTGCATAACTGTCTTTCTGTTTCTTGTGATGTCATTCCAGGGATCCAATAACCTTATAAAAGTATAGTCTAGCTGTTTATCAAAGAGGCATATCAAGCCAGGAAGGATTTTCTGTGACTGATCCAAAATAAAAAAAAGAAATCTCATTCGAGATGAGTCACAAGCGCGGAGACGCCATCGTGCATTTTATCTGTAATGTGACTTTCCGTTGCGTCCAATAAAGGCTACAGGCTGGTGGAGACAGCTGCGTGAAATCTGCATATCGATTGCAGAGGCGCACACACTAACACACTAACACACGCACGAAAACAATAGCGCGCACTCGCGCGTACTCATCCCTCGTAAAGGGGCGTGTGGTGCTGGCAAGGACTCAAACCCTCTGCGTTCGCGTCGGCAGAGGAGCCGGGAGCTGTGGCGCACTGAGAGACACACGGAATTAAAACAACTTACATTAGATCAACAAGGACGATTGTTTTCAATATTCTCTTTCTCCTTGAGACATTTTGGGACTGTCTGTTATCCTTCAAGTCGTTTGGATTTCAGTTGTGAATGAGAGTCCAACACTGGGAGACTCCAGGAGAGAGCAGCGGTGAAGAGACCAGTCTGTACGCGGACAGGAGAGCGTGCCTCCGGGTATCGGCTTGTGCGTATTTGCGCGGACTGGACTGAACTGTGTTTTTTCCTCTCTGCGTATAAAAGAATGGATTTTGTTGGGGGAAGACAATAAGTAGACTTGCGTTTTGGGGAAGTTTTGGAGAAGATCTGGTGTTATTTTTAACAGAATTTTTGAAAACCCATCGGATCTTAGCCTCCACTCTGCTCCACGCATGTTGGAAGTGGACAGAGGAGGGCTGGATTCCTGCGGGTTTACGAGTCCTGAAGAAGCAGGTGAATGCAGTATTTTAAATTATTGGAGGATTGGAATATATATTAATGTTTTTGCATCCTTTCCTATGATTCCATGTACAATTGTGCACATTTGGAGGATATGTATTTCTCCCTAATACTTGTGCTTCAAGATCCTGCGTGCGTAAAACTTTTCTTAGGATAGAATTGATCGTATGTTGTGTGAAATGTTATAGCATTATGGGAGCAGTTGTTGCTTTTGTGTACAAGCCAGCTTTCGGTCCTTTTTGTGCAGTGTGACCCAGTAAGGGCAGCCTTGGGTAAACGACTTGAGGCGACAATAATTTACGCTTTAATTGATTTCCTCTAAATTTCGGAGTGCCAGTTTTAATGGTGTCACTGTATGGGAAGCGCAGTTTAACAATCTGCGCATCTGGGTAGCTGCTGCTGCGTGAAAGAAAAGAGAAAAAAATACTTTTGTGTCAAAGGGAGAGACATACTGCAGCACAGATATGCTTTCATTTGTGCTGTAGGATGTAGTTGTGACTTAGTGTGTCACATAAAGTCATCAGACAGAAGCCAAAGAAGTGTTTCCTGAGGAAATACCCTTCCGCGTGATCCTGAAAAATCAGCTATATAACAGTTTAGATGTTTTGTAGCTGCGTATTCTCCCCAAAATGACACATTTCCAAGAGGCGACAGTGAGTGAGGAAGGCTTGTTTAGTTACTACATCCTCCATGAATATCTAGCTCCTTTTGTAAGAGACGAAAGAGGGACGGGAAGAGAGAGAGAGAGGGAGAGAGTAAGGGAGAGAGTAAGGGAGTGAGTGAGTAAAAGACAGAGAGAGAGAGAGAGAGTCATGTCACTTAACGGACTGCTGGTGCTCCGTGACTCAGTGTGCAGCTCCGCTTACATATAAAGACCCAGAGCTTTTCAGACATAGGTTGGGTATTTGTCATCAAGCCAATCATCAACCTCTCCCAGTACCGACTCTGAGCCTATAGAAGCAAAGTGCTTACAATTTACCGAGGGGGTATAGGGGTGTATATCCGTGCCTTCTCCTGTATCTTTAGACAGATTTGGGGGATGTCCACAGAGCGCACGGCCGCGGCACGCATATCATCCGCTCACATCTCCGTCTGCTTTTCTTCTCAGACTCCACAGCCGAGGACTACATCCTGCCCGGGTATCATCTGAAGGAGTAAGGACGCAGAAGTGGAGGCGCAGTAGCTCGTTTCTTCACATATCTTGCGCGCTTTGGCTTTTCTTTGGAGAGGATATGGCACGGTCAGCGCTGGAGAGAGGAGAGCAACCGGCACAGGCGAGAGGAAACAGGAGCTGAATGACAGGATGCCAGCGACCTAATCCCGCTCCAGTTCAGATCCAACTGCGCCTAAAGAGACACTGCTGTTTTATTTTTTGAATTAATAGAACAGACGAAGAATAATTGCCAAAAAACGCTTTTGGAGGAGTTTCATTTCGGATTTTTTTTTATATGCGTAATTTTATTTTTTTGTCCATAAAACAAGGATGCATTGTGGATTAGTCTTTATCCTGTTCATGGGAATCCTCTTGGTGGTCAAGGCTTTCAAAAACGGTGAGTGTGACAACTGATATCTGTATAAATAAAGCGTTTATGTATTCTGAGGAGCTTCTAATCCTGATATTTTTTTAAAAGATTAGTCCTCACTAATCTTTGGGCAAACTCACATAACGCTCACCTGCCGAGTTTGCCTACGACTAAAGAAAAGGACTGTTAGAGAGACTTAGTGTCGCTCAGTTTTACTTTAATCTGTTTAACTGTCTTTTAGGCCACTAAACTGAAGCCCATTTATGTTTTTTTCTTTAATATTTGTGTTAGTTTTGAAGGCCTTACTGCACAGTAACGAGATTTATTTACCCAGTTTATGTGTGAAACTTGTAAAAAGAACTTTTTGATGAGACTTATAGATTTTTTTTCGGGAGCAACGAAGTTTAAGTCCTGTCGTTGAAGAAAGTTATGGCACAGTTCAAAAAGTCAGCCCGAAACTTGCTCAGCTTCCTCACGTTTCTGTGAGGATAGTACGTTTTTTACACTGAAATCCTTCCGATTTAATAGATTCAAGAGTTCAAAGCAACACATTCTGGACGCCTTTATTATATAAAAAAAAGCTGAATGCAAATAAATATTAGATAAATATTAGAAGCAGTGAGTGGTTATTTGTTTTAGGATGAAGGTTTAGCAGGCTGGAGATAAGTGTTACTTCAAACTAAACTCTTCTCTTTCTTGTGTTTTATGGGTAACATATCATAGCTGCTCATTTAAATGTGCAATTAAATGAACTGTAATTTTCGATTTTCTACATGACTAAAAATCAATCAATCAATATTCTTCATTATAAAAAAATGTATATCAGAAGAAGCTCCATAGTCGACACTAGATTATATCTGATAAACATATTTATAAGAATTTCTTCATAGTTTGCTCGGCTTTTGGCTCATTAACACAGAGATAACTTCATGTAGCTGCCATCAGTAAGTTGACTTTTTACACTCTGTTTTTTTTACCTCCTCCTCTTACTCCTCTTTCTGCAGACAAATGTGGAGGCAACATCAGAATCTCAACCGCCAACTACCTCACTTCGCCCGGATACCCCATGTCTTATCCCCCTTCTCAGAGGTGCGTGTGGGTGATCTCGGCCCCTGGTCCTCACCAGCGGATCCTCATCAACTTCAATCCGCATTTTGATCTGGAGGACCGCGAGTGCAAGTGAGTACAAGTTACCGAGCCATCTCCATGAAAAACACATGTGCGTCTGCTCCCCTAAAAAAACTCTTTCATTCATGAAGATTTCATCCATCATAGAGTGCCAGTTCTTTGTGGTAGAGTGAGACCTCTCTCATAATAGTGTTTATTATATCAGTGATGCTTTGCTGTTTGAGTCTTTGTGTTGAATTCTTTCAAGCAAACACTTTTCTTCCATTCATATGTGTGTAGCGCTCCTGAGTGTGCTCGCTTTCCCTTGATGCCTCATGAAAGTGCGCCATCTAGTGTCAGCAGACTCGCTGAAGCTGTGTTAATGTAATCCTGCTCTGGCAATACATCAGGAAGCAGGAATGTCTCACCCCTGCCATTTGGTTTTGGAATGTCCTTGATTTTTCGTCTTTGTGGAGTGAAGTCACCGGGGTGTAATATTGATTTGAACTGCTGTGCTATAGGGCCAAAACCTCAGCAGAGCCCATTAACTGTGACTACTTTCTATACGGCACATATGACTTTCATACTCCCTCTTTAAACAAGCCAGAGATTCAGAAAAAACAGCAAATTATCTTGAATTATTTGCCTCCTGTGAGATTGTTTCCAGTGAAAAATTGGTGAAGCTTCCCTTTAAAGGTGCTCCTCTCAGTGACAGCTAGTTACTGATCCCTATTTGACCACGAGTTGTTGCTGCTAAGCGGCTAACCTGTTGTCAGATAGATAGTTTAAGCCGATGAAACCAGAGACAGACAGTAATGTGATGAGGCTGTGTCAGTGTGTGTGCCCTGAGGTGAGCCTTGCCTGGGCAGACTGCCTCGCTCTGATTGCCTGTCTTTCCTCTGTGTGTGTGTGTGTGTGTGGTTTCAGTGCGTGTGTCGGTGCCTCTGCCTTGCTCTGTCTCAGCTGTTTGTTTACGCTGCAGGGCTCGGGAGAGTACAGGGCTTTGCTGGATCCTGTTACTGTATCCCCACTCCACCCAAAACCTGGACCTTACGCACCTTTTGTCCTCCTTGAATGGTCCCTGTATACGTTTGCGGCGTTTGTCTTTTTTCTTTTTTAATCCCAGATTGAAATCCCACTTTAACCTTTCTTTACTGCTGTCAGAGATTTATGGCGGAGTGAATGCTTCTATCTTTTAGAGGGTGGATGCTCCTTGACACTTCTTTTGGGGTCCAATTTCAGCACCAGAGGGACTATTAAACTGTCCGAGATCCTCAGCTTGAAACAGAGGGCGAGGAAGGGACAGCACGAGGAGAAAGAGGGTGTGGGGAGGAGGGGGGGCGGGGGGGTGTGCAGCAGTAACAATGCTTGTGTTAATCAAATTAGTCAGGAATGAATTTCCTGTGTTTAAACACACACAGTAGGAAGAATTTATTTCCTGCAGCCTGAAGGAAGCATTTTGTTTCCACTTTGAAAGGCAGGCCCGGCTTTCTGTTTAGTCATCCATCGACTTATCATTTACAAATTAGCACCGCTCTGTCATTTCGCAGCCACACTGAATTTGCAGATTGCCAGTTAATTGGCTGTTCATAAATTCGTTAGTAGATGAAGTTTGTGTTGTGGATGTGTTTACATTTGTAAGCCAGTCTCCGCCTCCTTTTTTTCCCTACATATCCATTACATTTGGTGCTACCTATGTAATACCAATAGCATGGTCAGGAGGTTATAAACCGCTTGTGTCAGAGATATGTTAACAAATGACCCACGCCAGACTGGCTGTGAAACTTAAGTCAGTCTCCGATTCATGTGGGCCACACAGAGACAGCACCAGGAAATGGGGTCGTCCTGACCTACTGTGTTTTTTTTCCCCCCTATTTTTAACTTGGTGTGCCGTTTCATTTTTAATGTTGTTAATGGAGTGGTTTTCATGGGACTTTAGTTCCACTACACCATACACCACTTCACTTTGGATTCAGTCAGACAAGTCCATTCCCTCCCTTTATTTAAAATTACAACATGAAGGTGGATTATTGAGCTAATCGCTGACACAGCATGTCAGAAGTAACTTAATTATAAGCAAAGGAAATGTGACTTATGTATCTGCAGACAGTAGTTTAGTGAGATTTGTAGTGAGATTTGTGTCAGAGCCATCAGACTGTCTGTCGCAGCCCCACTCACCAAATCAGCCCTTACATAATGGAAACTGATGAGAGCCAGAATGGCTTCCTTATCTGATAGACTGGCAGAGGGGCGGAGGCGACGGGGGTTACAATGCATGCTTCAGTGCACCGCCTCGCAATCTAATTAGTGGGCAAATGGAACACATATGCACCACATGTTCTCCAACATGGCTCTTATCAGCAAACCAAACAAGAAGCACTCAAAGTCTTGCTCGTAAAAAGAAAAACAGTCTTTACTGAGTGGAGTCTGGTTGCTGCTGCTGCTGCTGAAGGAGGAGGTGGTGGTGGTGGTGTTGTTGTTGCACATGTGCGCTACCCTTGACAGGTTTGTTTGGGGAAGTGCAGAGGCCTGTATCCTGAGAGCCGGAGGAGGAAAACACTTCATCACAGAGATAAGGGGAGTAAGTGAGCCTTGCGATTCTGAATGCAGAACGCGTTTACCTTTCACGCACCGTTGTAAACTTTCACAGAGGCCAGTTTCAGGGGGCGCCCTCGCTGCCTCTCACGGCTAATGAAGTTTGAGGCAAAAGGCGCAGCAGCCTGCGTCGAGGCAAATATTTGAAGTCAATTCACTCTGAAAATCACTGGAATGAGCAAGCTAAGCTCAAGTGAAAAAAAAGCCAAGTAAATAGATATGCTTTCTATGCACCCATTCTCTTTTTCTCCCTCTGATCTGATAAGCGCCGGCAGGCTCGTCAGGCTCCGCCATCTGAAGGAAAAATGGAGGTTTCACTGGATCGGAATCTAAACAAGTGACAGGCAGGTTTCACATGAGGCAGACTGAGAGGCAATTTATCTAATTTGAAAGACATACTCCTGTTCTATTCAAAGACTCGATAAAGTTCCAGTTTAGATCTCGGTTATCACTCATCCTGAGCTGCAGGCTATTCTCCACACATCTATGTCTATTGCTGACTCGAACAAACTTTCTATAGTTGTGATGTTCTCCTGACATCATTATGAATCATTGATAGCATCAGATTTGCTGACCAAACTGGAAAAAAGAAAAGAAAAACTCTTTCCTTCAGCAGCCTGAAATCCCTCGCAGTCAGCCGTGTCAGTCAGTCCAGGCTGTTTGTTTTGGAGGGGCCGAAGAAGACGAAGAAGAGGAGAGGGGTTGACACTGTCTCCTCTTTCTCAGGCCTCCCTCATTTCTTTGCTTTTCTCTCTGTCTGCATGGTATTTTTCTGGACCTCACAGAAATTCCAGTGTGACAGAGTGTGCAGTAGGTGGTGGTGGTGGGGGGGGGGGGGGGGTCGGATGAGATGTATGGCAGGGTGGTACTATAGGCAGTAGAGATATTTGAGGAATGCCTCCTCAAGCAGCCTCTTTTTGAGGGAGATCGCAGAGAAAGTTGAGTGAAAGCCTCCCACCTCAGCACGCTTCAGAAGTCTGCGAGAGCCCCCCCCCTCCTTCTTCCCAGCCTTCAGGTGGCTGTAACTCAAAGCTTTGGAAAAGCACTCTTTTCCTCTTTTTAATTGTAGCTCTCTCCTTTTCTGGTCCTCCTCTGCCCCCTTTTTGCTCCAGTCTCCTGCTGAGCTGCCCCCGTGGAGCTGCTTGGCCTGCTGGGAAGGCAAACATTCTCTGCTGTGTACCTTCTACAATAGACATCCTGCCCCTCCTGGCATTCATGACCGAGATCTGTACTCCAGTGAGAGAGAAGGGGGTGATGAGTATTAACCTACCCGGTATCTATAGTTGGCTCTCTCTTTGTCATCTGGAATCCCACTAACTCCTCTCATATGATCATGGTGCCCAACAAAGAGTGCCACCTGTTTGGAGGAAGTGAAAGGACAGAAGGGGTTTTAGGGGAAAAAGATCCACCCGGCCACTTTCTCTAAATCCCCTCATGTTGCAGCAGCTCCATGATAAAGAGCAGTGGAGCTGCACAGCTAGGGAGTGAAGAGCATCTGCAAATAAGGTGAGGTGGGCTGCTATTAGCTGTTGTCATGGAGGAAAATAAATACGACAGGAATGCAACAGGAACCTGTTTTTAAAAAGCCTGCAGCAGTGGCGGCTTTTAAAGAAGGGAAGCGCTTTGACCTCCAGGGGCTGTGGGGGACGTGGGGTGGGTGTTAAGAGTGACACGGATTGTTGGAGATACTTAGCCAACATTTATTTCTGCTGTCAATGTGTTCTTTTTTTAAATTGCTTGTCACAGAAGCATCCACGCTGGTGGGGTGTGCGGGAGTTCAAAGAGGCACGGCAGAACAGAATGCGTAGGGCGACACTGCTTCTTTTAACTACCGGCACTGACAATAAAACAGCTGAAATTGTGCACCTGGTATTTTCTCTCCCATGGTTCATAACAATGAAAATCAAATTAGACTGAAAATGACATTGAAACTGTACACCTTCAGCTGCAACTCAAAGAGCAGTCCACTTTGAATGTGTCTTGTTTGCACACCTTATTTCGTCAGCATGGTGAAAATCTGCATCTTGAATTTCTATTTGCAGTACACGAACCCATTTGCATGCAAAAGTGTTAATGAGGCAGGTGAGTGCTAACCTTGTTAATTAACCAGAGGGCAGAAAAGACCGGACAGCAGACAGAGATGGTCTAGAGGAAGCCATTGACCTTCACTCTCATTACTCTCCTTCTTCTTCATCTCCTTTAAACATAGAGGGGTTACTCTCTGGCTAATGAGCAGGATTAAAGTAGGCCTGTGTGCACATGTATGCAGTACATGTGTGTGTATGTGTGTGACCGTAGGGTTGAGGATCTTTTTTTTTTCATCTGCCGGTGAAGTGGTTCACCTTGGCTGCTTGGAAGGGCAGCCTGATTGAAAAGCTTTCTGGCCGTGGCATCTGCCATCCTCCCTGCTGCTCTGTCACCGCTTTGATTCATGCACACAACCTGACCACAACCGGGAGGCGAGCCACTCTACCTCGCTGCGGGGAAGCAGGTCCACTTCACAGCTGAGGAGTAAAGGGAAAAGAAGGAAAGAAAGAGAGGACAGCGCTCGTAAATAACCCGCCAGATTCCAAGTCCGTGTTTCATATCTGAAGCAGCACGAAAGCATCACAGTCTCACGTGTCGGCCTGTTTTGTTTCTCATTTCAATGTGGGAGTTAGCGACTTGTGTCTGCCAGGGTTTAGTGTCCCTAAGCTGTTTCTGGCACATGGCTGGTGAATACTTTTCCCTTCCAACCCCAAACCAACACAAGCTTCCGTATATGGACGTTTCTTGTGGAATGGAGCTGCAGCCCACACAGCTTAAAGATGTCAGTCGTATGCTCTTTTTACTTTTTTTTTTTTATCTAAAACAGATTGCAGGAAAAGAAGCCGTATGGAGAAACTCATGATTAGAGGACAACATTTGGTAATCTCAGCTCTCTATCTGGACATGCATCTACTGACTGTAAGAAAATTCATACGCGTTTTCCTTCCAACCCTGCTGAAAAAGCATTCAATACTGTGGCCCTAATTCAATTATGCATTGCTGTTTCCGAAGGACAGTTGGCAATAAGTCCCATCCCCCTTGCTCTGCTTTGTATAATATAATTAGCAACAGGTTTTCCCTTTTTGCCTTTTTTCTCTCCATCAAATGCTATTTTCTCAGTTTATGGCTCTGTTTGGAATAATTGAGGAATAGTTTGTGCTTTGTGTGTGGCACATCTGTTGGTTACTTTGAAACAGTACCTCCCAATGTCTCACTCGCCCTGCTGTCACCGAGGAGAAGAGGCTCTTTAGCTGAATTGATGAGGGAGTTCTGGACACTTTAATCCAGCGTGTCCAGGCTTGTCAGACAAGTTTCGTTCTGTGGTCTAACCTTGAATAGGAGCCTATGATTTTGATTGATGTGGTCGCGGTCCTACGCAGCTTGTTTGTTGCCCTAACACCCCGGTGCTTACCGAGGCGGCGGGCAGGAGGTGGAGGGAAAGCTCGGCAACCACAGGGTTCTTTATTCAAACAATCAAGCAAGTCCCCAGAGGGGCTCTGGGTGAAGTAAAGTTTGTTTGCTGTGTGTAGGTAGGAAGTGGGAAGCAGAGGACCGTCCTGTCTCAGCCCCAGATCCCTGGGGTCATTTTCGGTCACTGTGTTTGCACACAGCAGGCTGTTTGGCCGGCTGGTGTTTCTCCACCACTCAACTCTGCGTGATTCAGCCGGGGCAGCAAGCAGACAGTGATTGATGGGGCGGTACCCCGCTGCTCTCTGATTGAGTTAGAGCCACTCACAATCCTTCGCTTTGTTTGCTCTTTGCTTGATCTCTCTTCACTAAATTGGCAACATTAGTTGTGGTCTTTCTTTTTTATCACCGCCGCTGTTGCTTTTTTTTCTCACGGTCTTATTCCTTTTGTTAGATGGCGGTAATTGCGAGAAAGGACTGTAAATTCAGCCTTTTTTGGAATTATCTCAGTAGGGTAGTATCATTAGTAGCCTGTACCTCTGGCGCCTGCCCAGCCTTTCCAGGATGACCCCTGCCTGCACAGGGATAAGTGACAAGAAGGGCCCTGTCGTCCATGCATACTTACACAGTCTCCCACAGGACTTGCAGAAAGAAATGATACCACCGGACAGACGGACAGGACAGTTTGTTTGTCAGGGCAGCAAATGAAAGGGGTCACATTGCCCTCTAAGTGTTATAGCAATGCTTGGCTTGCTAGCTTGCTGGCCATCAGCACTTAAATCATCACTGTAATGCCAAGAATTCAGCCGCTCTGCCTGACACCACGGAAGAGATGCACTGCTTGGCATGTGGCCCTCACAGCACGGCCTATTTGGCTTTCAAAGTGCTGCGTCGCTGGAAAATCTGAGTTCTTTTTTATGCAGTGGGAACAATAGAGCCACTAAAATGATAATGAAATAAAGGTTTCAGACATTAGATGTTGAGTCCAAGTCCTGTAAAAACTGGCACTCTTCTTGTTTATTTTTAGCACCACCTTTTTTCCTTTTCCTGTTATGAACTATATTTGTAACTTCAAGTTTATTGTGTAGTTTAAGGTCAGGCGTGGTTCACTGTTACCGTTGTATACACCGAAAAAAAAGGACAATCTGAGTCATCGGCAGCACTCCCACAGGGATCTGTTCACAGTTTCACAGTGACTACTGCTCCCAGCCAAGTGCATGCATGTCCAGCCAGATGACCGGGTCATGAAGCAGTCAGCTCAGACTGCTCTCTGACCCCACATTCACACACACACACACACACACACACACATATTCACACACCACCCCTCCTCAGGCTCTTGGGAGGACAGAGAAAAGAAAGAGGAGGGAGGATGCCGGAGGGGACGGATGGGACATTTAATTGAATAATTCCCAGTGCAGTATTATTATCATTGCCCTCAAGGTCCTGAGCCACGTAAAAGGATCATATAGAGAGGAAGCATGCGTCACACCACTCCACCTTTCACTGGACTCACATTGGCACCTGTTTGCCAGCAGCCTATTTTCACTACTTTGCTCTTTTGTTACTCTTCTTATCAATATCTCGACTTTCATTCCTTCTCTATCTCCCTCTGCAGTTTCCTCTTAATGCACCACCTTCCCACTCCACACTCCTCCTCCTCCTCCTCTTCTTCTCTTCCTGCCCATTGTGGAGAAGTGAAGAGAGTTTTTGAACAGCACCCAAAGGCTTTACCTCTGTTTGACCTCAGGCCTCATCTCCCCTCCTCCCTTATACTTTGCCTTCTTTGAATGCGCCGTACACAGCTCATTACTCGGCAAAGGAGCACCGCTGGCTTCCTTACAGCATCAGAAACGGATAGATGATTGCCTGTCTGTATGTCGCTCAGATTTTTGGGGGGAGTGCATATTTTCTGTTTTCATGAAACCCATAAAACATGAGGCACTCACATGGCTAATTTTAGTCCCATGTTAAGTTCACTGGGTCACTAGTTCAGTGTTGTTTACAATTATTACCATGTCTCACATGATGCTCACATCCTACATATGTAGTCATTAACAGGACATCCAGTTATAGCACATCCACGTTTTGTGACATGCACACAATAAATGGGAGACTGTTCTTTGACCCTTTGGATCAGGGTCAAGGTTCTGGATCTGCATCCTGCTCTCCTCTATTAGAAAGTCACATTTAGCTTGAATGGTGCTATATCCACAAGGAAACTAGCATTTCTCCCTCCCTCCCTGCAGCGTGTGCATGTATTTCTGCCACTGAGGTGTTCCTTGGCGACAAGAATAAGGCGGTGACAAGTCAGGCCTGCTGTGCCACGTCGCCCCCTTTTTCTCTCCCAGTGCCCTGTTATTTTTACCCTTGACTTCTCATTGTTGTAACGACGGCGTATCATCTGAGCCGCGCCACAGACCCCTGTGGAGGGCTCTCTCTCCACTCACCTCTGCCTGCCCCGCTCTCTCTTGTGTAATCAGAGATCCTCTCAAATGTCAAGGTGGGACAAATGGGAGCCATTCCCTCCTGTAATGGCAGCAGAAATGGGTTGGAGTGCTTCTCTTTTCTCCCTTCTTTTTTTTCCTTTCTCTCTTTGAAAACATATATTCCTTTTCATTTTTCCTGTCCTTTTACCTTTCTTTCCTTGTATTTTTCAGAATATTATACCAGTTTCCTTCTCGTCTCTGTGATTCCTTTATAAATCATATTGCGGGATTTCTAGAGAGGGTGTGTAGCTGGCATATTGCATAATAGCTCTCAGTCAAAATGACTGCATAATAAGGCCATTACCACAATACTGCTTTACTTCTATGAAGCGTTTCTTCAAAATTTACCCAAAGGGCTGGTCGCTTCATTTGCAAAAGCATACATTCAGAGCGTGAATATTCATATCAGCACACTAAGACGCATGCATGCAGTGTTTGCTGTAGATGAAGCAATTTCATTTCCGAAGCTCACTTAGCAGGAAAAAAGTGCTAAATGTGGGTTTCCATTTTGCTATGGGCAGTTTTCTAATTGATTGTACTTATTCATTCTCACCACAGTCATGATAGGAAAAGAGATAAATTCTCTCCAGCATTAATACATGCTGAGGACTCATTTTCTGTTTTTAATCTGTAATATGTTTAAATGTATCTCTTTTTTTGTGGGATATTTCAGTATTATGTCATAATGGACAACATCACGTTGTCTAACCGAAAAGCTAGGAGATAGCAAGTGGACACCACAGATGCAAGAGTGACCTGTGCCCAGTGGACAGGGTCATATAGTCTGAACTGAATTTCCAGGAAAAAGTATATGTGCAACTGCTCAGACAGCACAGCAGCTCATGTAAAAGTACATAGACAGGGTGTGCAACATGGGCCTGCAGTGGAGTGCCATTCATGTACAATTCAGTTAACAGTTATACATATAATTCATTATCACCCATTTAATGTATTTATTGATGCATTTAAACAATAGGCAGATGTATGTATCTGCCTATTTTATCATGCATTTTTTAAATGATATCATCTAGTGTTCTGCCACATCAGACAAATGAGGAAGTAACAGAGTGCAAATTTACAAAGCCCAACATGTATTCATAATAATACAATCATATTATTGTTATGACCCATATGTCATGCTTCATCTTTTAATAAAGTCCAAGTGTGTCCTGACTAAAAGTATGCACAGCTCTGCTCTGGCCCTGTGGGCATGTCACCAGCAGTCAGCTGTTTCCCCAGCGTTCAAAGTGCAGTAGGTCCTACATGTGAGGTGAGGCTATAACAGTGGGACCTTTTGTGGTTAGTTCTGTTTTCCACGCTTGTTTCTCACCATGGACCCTGACGGCTATGTGAGCTAGGTCTGTGCTAAGAAGAAAGCCCCCCCTCCTCCTCCTTAGGGGCAGAAATCTCCCTCTGTCCATGCTCATATTTCTGAATAAAGGATTATTGTGCGTTTTGTGGAGGGAGTGCGATGCAATAATTGAGTCTAAACAGCCAAATTCATTAATTTGATTGTTGGCGACAGCAGATCTCTCGACAGTGTAATTAGGGAAGCTAATGGATGGAGGCATGCTAAATCCATCAATGCTAATGATAATTGCAGTTTAGGAAAGCGGGTATGCTTTACAAACGTGTGGCAAAATCTGAAACAGCCACCACATCTAAAAATATGAGCGTGTAGCGGTGACACCCAAAGAGGCCCATTGGATGGGTGCAGCTGGGCCATCTGGGTGGGAACATGGATTTTTTCATCCATCTTTTTTTTATATATATCACAACATAGGGGTGAGCAGAGCAATCATGCCCCTCACTGACAAGGAACCACTTCTAAGGCCATCAGCTCTGATTGCTGGGTGGTTTATCCCGCTGGGTTTGTTGCCACAGTCATTCAATAATTTTCAGTGTTTTTAGAAGTAAAGGTGCATCAATGGGGAGTTAAAAAAAATCTCTATATCCTTATGGTGGAACGTCTGTTTTAATGATTAGGCCTTTGTCATGAATAAAAATCTTAATGTTAGCATGTCAATTAGGGTTAATGTTTTTAGTTGAAGACGGTTTATTACCCCCATTTTTTCCTGTTTTCCTTGTCTGCCCAGACTGGCTGACACGATGGTCATTACAGCTGGACCGGTGCCCAAGGAAAAAACCTGCTATTCCAGGTTGGGGTTAATAAATGTCACACGCAACAGGAGAGGCAGTACGGGATGGAAAGTAGAAAAAGAGAGAGAGCGTTTTTATTTCGGCGCAGGTACATCCCCCTCCAGGCTTGGAAAAAGTAACCCAGAGATCAGCTAAGTCTCGGGCGCCCCTTGTACAAACGTTAATGATGTTTTGCCTGAGCCCTGAGTGACAGTTTGTACGACGAGACTCGTTAATACGTGAAGTCTCTGGGCCTGGAGTTTTTCTGACGGCTGACAACAAGGTTCTTTTTCATGCTCAGTCTCTGTGGGCCTCGCAGAGCTGTCCCAAGTCTGTTGTTTAGGCATTTCCACTTGTGTTACCCGGAGCTGTTTTGACATGTTGTAGGTGACATGTTTTCAGCTGCAGGAGTAGAAATGTTCAGGCATTTGTCCTATAGGCTATACAGCTGAACTAAAAGGGCAGTAAATAGAGAAAGAGCTCTTGTTCTGGGGGTTTCCAGAACACAGTTGAGCTTACAAATGGTCTGATTAAGAAATCCGACCAATTGTATGAGACTAATACAGTCTGTCATAGCGTTATTCCATTGCCATTGTATTGCTTTTGTAGAACCATATCAGGCAGACATTTATAGAGGGAGGACAGATTATTTCCATGGGAAAGCTTCAGGCAATATAACTATTATATTGTTACGCCGGTGGTTTGTCGTCTTCTCTTTGGCTTTGTAAGGAGGGCTAATGTTCCCGTTTGACACTAGCGGATTGCTTTCTCTCTGTGCCTGAAGAAAGAAGGCAGGCTAATACATTTGAGTCGGTGAAGCGAAGGTCGTTGAGAATTACATTCACCCCCACCACAGCCCACCTACCCCTCTTTTTTTTTCCCTTTAATTTCCCCACTGGATTGGCAAACCATTTTCACTATTAGCACTGTGGTAGGCAGCTCACTGTATGTGTGTGTGTAATTATCTGTGTGTGTGTGTGTGTGTGTGTGTGTGTGTGTGTGTGTGTGTGTGTGTGTGTGTGTGTGTGTGTGTGTGTGTGTGTGTGTGTGTGTGTGTGTG
>JAVQJX010211391.1:0-12275 GCA_036025115.1 Ambassis agassizii
AGTATTTTTATGCACACACAAATGCATGTTTTGAATTTACACAAATATAACAAGCCATTTGAACATGCAAATGTACACAGAAATTACAATTTTTCTGGATGACCCACCAACACTAAGCATTAGCTCAGCTCACCTTTCATCTGCCACCAGCCACCAGGCTCAAACCATGTACTTATATATTTACATTGTAAAATATAGAGTAATAGCACATACAGTGTATGTGCAAATAAGTGGTGACAAATTATTCTGTTTATAAAAGACTTCTATCCTCCACAATGAAAAACTGCACAGTCAAAATGAACACATCAGAGGCCTTTTTAAGACTAATTTCTCCCCTATCTCTCTAAATAAACCTGTTGACATATTTAATGCACACAGATATGAAGATGGTATCAATGTTCTCACACAACACTTCACATTAAAATAGGATTTTCCTAGGACTATGTCCACTAAAATGGAAAATAAACCTGACACAAAGACATCTTGCCTTCAGTCTGAGATCATCTTCTACTGCTCAATATGTACACGTAGCTAAGGCTGAATGTGAGCCAGAGCTCCTCCCACTGCTGATGGGTGACATTGTGTCTGATGGCTGGAATCTGCTTTATTTAGACGTGCACCTGAAATATCACCACATAGATCAATATGGGAAAAGTAGAGAGAGGCCTGGAGCCCAGTGCAGGCTTGTACAGTATATATATATATATATATATATATATATAGTGTGTGTGTGTGTGTGTGTGTGTGTGTGTGTGTGTGTGTGTGTGTGTGTGTGTGTGTGTGTGTGATGCAGGAAGGCCAGCATTTGAATGAGTTTAAATGACTCTGTAGTTAATGGTGGAGGTTGCAGCAGTGTGTTTATGTGTCAGGCATAGTCCTGGAAGACATCAGCTGTACTCTGCAGTAAAGGCTGAGTGGGGGCTGTTGTACTGCAGACTGAGCTTAGCCTCCGTGAAGGCGCCCTCTGCTGCTCAGGAGGACCTGGCACATTGCTCAGAGTCAGATACACCTGGGGAATAATACAGATTTATCTTTATGGCAAGTTTTTTTTTTTTTTTACAAAACAATAAATGTCTTATGATCTCTCATATGATATGTGACACTGTGTGCTTACATTCTTGGTATTTTCTGACAGCAGGAGTTCAGTTCTCTCCACCAGTTTTCTGAAGGAAGGCCTTTTCAAAGGGTCATGGTTCCAGCAGGACAGCATCATGTCATACCTACAGAGGTGAGACTGGGATTAGCTTCTACATCTGAAAACATTATGATATATTAAACAAAGTTTTATTATGTTAATCCTATTGCACTTCTAATCATACTGGCATATGTCTATAAGGCTGCATCGTTTGGAACCCCATATTATATTATGAAATTATTAATTGGTCTGTCAGATATGTCAGAAAACGGATCATAATCTTTCTTGACGTGTCTTGTTTTTTTTTTGTGTCAGCATGGCATCAGCTGAATCTGTCAAAGCATTTGTGTGTTTCTGGGCACAGTTCGATCGATCACAACAACAAAACATGTGACACAGACATTTCTGCTGCACTGTTCTACATTGTTATTATCACAAATCTGCCAAGCATCAAGCAAACAGTTTGTCTGGGCTGACATGGATAAATCTGTCTTAAACAAACAAACATGACCATTTTGCAGAGTTTTGTTATCAAAACAAAAGAGAAGTGGATGCCACAGAAATGTGTAGGTTAACTAGAAATATATCCCCACACTTACATCTCAATGGGAGCAAACTCCGGTCTGTTCATCCTTTGTCCTTCTTGTATCATCCTATAAAATGCGGACCCCACCTGCATCCCAGGGTACGGGCTGTTACCTACAACACCAACAAACAGTGATGACATAACATAATCATTGATAATCATACAATTGTCCTGACTTGACTGGTGCCACATGACATCAATTATGATTCACTCCACTAAGTGATGCTGGTGCTCTGGAGCATCATCACAGCCTCTAATCAGGCTCTCAGCCAGTTTAAATGATAACAAGATCAGAACTCTGACTGGAAATGTTACCCAGAGAAAAGATTTCCCAGAGCAGGATGCCGTAGGACCACACATCACTCTCAAAGGTGTAGACACAGTCAAAAATACTCTCAGGTGACATCCACTTGACGGGTAGACGAGCCTGCAGGAGAGAGGAGATCCGTCACCCCCTGATGCTCAGTCAGAAAAAAAACGTTGAATGTCTGGAGATTTTCCAAGCTGTATATTGAAGATCGTAGTGGCTTCACATCTAAATACTGCACTCATTGTTTTGGTTCAGGCACAGAAAAGAGAAGTATGCGTGGGTGTTATCCTTTCTCGACACAGAGAGGGAACAAAGGAGGCAGAGATGGAAAAGAAAAGGGAGAAAGGGAAGGAAGGATGAAGGGCAGACAAAGACTAACTGACAGCGAGACTCACGTTTCCCCGCAGCACGTAGCTGGCGTCGGTGGTGATGTCTCGTGCCAAGCCGAAGTCACAGATCTTCGCCACCCTGCCGTGAGTCAGCAGAATGTTTCTGGCTGCAAGATCCCTGTGGATACACTTTACACACACACACACACACACACAGGCAAAAAACAAACAGGCAAATTAGTATCGACTCTAACCGGTTTCTGCAGTGAATGAGTGACTCACACATACATTCAAATGAGGTAGTGTCAGTAAAACTTGTTACAAACTGTACAACACCTAAACTCCACAGGAGCACCATGTTTGACCAGGAAAACTTCAAATCAAAGCAGTGATCATGTGACAGAACATAAAGTGCCAACAATGTAGAGGAGAGCAGAGGAAGCTCTTTTGTTAGAGCTTTATGAGGCAGTTTGAGGTCTTAGTTCCAGCAGCTCATGTTAATATTCATTTGGTGAGGAAAAAGGACTCACATGCAAATGTATGTTCTGTGTGAACTCCAGTGTGACTGAAGATGTTCTTCACACAGTTTAATTAAAAAAAAAAAAAAAACAAAAACGTCATCAGCTGGACATTTTGGCTTGCTTGGCCACCTGTTTGTGCCTGTAAAGAACAAATCTGCTGTGGGAACAGGAACTAAACCATGTTATTAATCAAAGTTTATGAATTTTCAGTTTAGTTTCATGCAAATAAAAGTACAAATATGAAGTTTTTATACTTTTACTTGTGATATATATTGTATTCTATTACTTTTTTGAGGTGGCTGCTGTAACATAATTCAAAGACCAGGTTAATTTTGGTTTGGTCCTGTTTGTCTGTTTGTTTGTTGACTTTGATTTTGCCCTTTTCTGTCTGCGTTTGGGTCCTTCAAATTAAACTACAATCTTATCTGAGAGAACACAAAATTTATCTTAGTTTTTTTAATGAAATAATGGAAATCACTGAAATAAATAAATGCACAGAATAAAATAAATAAAATGCATCACTTAGTGAGCCTGCAATAATAAAGAACAGCAGCTTTAAGATCAAGAGTTGGACATGTAGATAAGTGCAGTATAATGTCTACTATAGATCCAATGTATACTATAGAGTATATTTCTAGCTGATGACAAGGCTTCCACATAAATAAAACCTAAGCCATAACATGAGCAGCAGCGCTTTTAAATCTGTCTTGTAACTGCTCCATAAATATTAATGCAGCCTTACATTCTTTGAGGTAATGTACTCCATTCCTTTGGCAACCTGGTAGGAAAAGCTGAGGAGATCTTCAGCATCCAGAGACAGCTCCTCTATGTCATCTAGAGGATAAGAATTGCATTGTCAGCTCTGAAGAGTGAAGCAGTGTATTGTAGAGTGAGTGACGCTGTACCTGAGTGGGAGGACCTTTCCTTCTCAGAGGGACGCATGGGCATATATCCTGTACCGGTCACCTCTCTGCTGTGCACACACAAAATACACACATTGAAGTTTTGAAATGAATGACTTTCAGTTGCTATCACAGCACACATATACAGTACACACCTTGTAGGCTCTGCTTGGTTCAAGATGTTGCGATAGTAACCATCCTCAACCTGGGAGTTTAAGAAGCACTCTCTTTTTCTTCGCAGGAAGTTGAGGAGATCGCCATAGCAACAGTACTCTGTAATCACCAAAATTGGTCCTGGCAGGATGGAAAGATTAAAATAAACCCTCAGTCACTGATTTTTAAACCATGCCAGCATACAGTATAACAATGAAAGTGAGACAAAAGAAGCTGTGTTAGACGTGACAAGTGCACATGAGATGTCACAAATAAGATGATCAATATTTTTCACCGATCGATAACTATTTCATAATAACACACTCATGCATACTTGTGTGGAGTCCAATCAAAATGCTGCATTATAATCGTTAGTGACGTCTAGACAGGTAGATAATATTGATTAACTGCGCCGAAAATTTGTGATGAGTCAAACATCATCACGTCTTCATGTTGGAGCTCGATGGTACTGACTGGTCAATATCTGATTTTTAATAATATGGGGTGGCTCAGCAGCGAGTCAGCGCCTGCTTAATAACAATAATGGATTGAATGAAGCTGGAGTACACAGTGGAGTACAGACTCCAAACAATTGCCAGAACAAATTTAGCATGCACATTTCCCACTGAGTGAACTGAGCTCTTTGATAACGGCTCCTCTCACCTCCGACAGTGCAGGCTCCCAGGAGGTTAACGATGTTCACATGGTTTCCAAGGTAACTGAGAACCTTCAGCTCTGACATTAGCGCCTCCTTCTCCGTGGAATGAGCATTGGCTGAGATGACATCATCACAACATCAATACAGTGATGGAAGAAGCTAAAGTACAACAGTGTAAAGCTAGCGGTGTTACATTAAGTTATTTGGTTCTCAATCTCTGGTTTGCGGTCCCTTATTGTGGCGGATGCCGGATTACTGGACTTGACAAAATCTGGGTATACAAATTATTCATTTTCAAATAGTTTATTAATGGGTATTTTTTTCACCTCAGTTAATTTCAAACAAGTGCTTAAAACTGTGCTGTGTTTTAGTGTTATTTGGTAAAAAATCAAGTACTGGCTGCTCAACTACATCCAGTGACCAAGAGAAAAGCGTCATCACTGAATAAATAACCACCAATGTGACTTGTGTTTCCTTGAGGCTGAGTGCTGAAAGGAGAGAAATGCCTGAAAGCAGGCACAAATGTATCAATGTGTAGACTGCATTTACCCCACCTAAACAATGCATTATTGTCTTGCAAACTGAACCTGAATAAACCTGAGATTTTCCAGAGTAAATAGTTTTGTGCAGTATATGGTATACCTAAAAAGGCACCTATCTGACCACTTCCAACTTATATACCTACATAACCCAGGTTTCAAACTTTACATCAGAGATAGCAACAAATTTCAAATGTGCTGTTTAAGTGGAGTGACATAGGAAAACACACAGGCACAGCAGCAGACTTACGTTTTAGCATCTTTACAGCGACAGTTGTGACGGTGTCAGCAGAGCACAGCCCATATGCTGTGGCCCTCACCACCTTTCCAAAAGCTCCAGAGCCCAGGATTTTACCTGTGTGCACACAAACATCAACACCTTAACACTGAATATTTACTTGAACATGGACGCTCTTACAAACATAAACTCTGTCTTACCAAAGCGTAGTTTCTGCCTGGGAAACTCCCATTTAGAATCATACGGCAGCTGGGTGGGGTCAATATATGTGTAGTTGTTGCCATGGATACTCTCAATGACCTTCCACTGGATTTGGAACTTTGGTTTCTGTTTGGAGAGTAAAGTGATGCTCAGATCAGCTGGGACCGGTTGTTAGGTGCAATTGGACAACTCATAGCTAATGTACATGTCTTTTAAGTTGAAATATATTTTAGTTGTCAGTTCATGTCTAGACTTTTTAAGTAGTCTGACTCATCTGAGTGCAATAGAAGCAGTGGGTGGGTGGGGGGGGGGGGGTGATTGGAGTGTGAAAAAAGCCTTTAACGACAGCAAGTCTGCACTCTGAATAGCTGATTGGTTCAGATCAAATTCATTAGGACACATTCATGTTGATCAAAAAGCACAGTCTTTCACGTCTTTTTGCAGAGTATCGTTAACAAGAAAGATGCTTCTAACTTTAACATACTCTAATCAGGATGGAGGCATGAGTCATCAGTAAATCATAATGGGCCCTTTGCCAGAAACAACTGAATCCATTTGCTTTTCTATTATGCAAACTGTACATCAGTGCTGCATGATGAACTCCATTTAATGTCTATAAACTTTAATTTGTGGCTTTGAAAGGGATACACGTCCATAGATTTGTGTGATTACAACCCTACTTCCTGTGCATTAATGGTGTGGTATGTTTAGTTTATGACCATCCTCTTACCTGCATGTATTTATAGAGAAGCACCACCACAATGAGGCTGAGTAAGATGCCAGTAGCCACCATGCCAGTTAGAAGAGGTGTGAAGAGTTTATGGGGGACGACGCGCTCTGAGAATACAAAAAAAACACATTACTGGAATTTACATGTTTCTGCCGTTAAGTACTTTTACACACACACACACACACACACACACACACACACACACACACACACACACACACACACACACACACACACACACACACACACACACACACACACACAGAGCCCCATCCTATACCATTAAGACAGACAGCTGCTGCAGTGGTGTTTGTTTGTGTGACAAGGATTAGTGCATGTATGCCATATAATCCCAGCCTGCATAGTCAGCATACACTAATCTTATTCAATCTGTGTCCAGTAACCACACACCTAGACACAGGGCCAATGGGTTTGTGTGTTGTGTGTCTGGCTGTGTACTACTGTAATGTCTGTGACCCCCAAAACTGTGCAGACGCTAAAGCCTTCTATGCATCTACATAATCCATACAGTGTACGTGTATGTGTGTCATACCACTGATGGAGAACAGTATATAGGCCTCATCTTCCTCTGTAAAGGCCACACACTCCAGCGTGTGGTAGTGAGCGTGCTCTTTGCTGACATTCAGTCGGCTCTCCACCTCACTCTTGCCAAAAGCTGATTCGGTCAGCATGGACACCTCTGGGGTCTCCCATTGGGTGGCATTGGGAAGTTGTGAGCACCTGGAGTTCCGGAGAAGTTAAAGTTAGTATACTTTACTGATTTACTATAAACAATACACAAATGATCAGCTAATGAAAACTGAAGTGAGTCATATTTTTTTCAGTATACCTTGTGTGGGGCAGCTCACAGAAGTACCAGCTTATTTTAGGGACTGGATAACCGGCAGCAATGCACCGTACCTGTCCATCAACAGGCCCGTCCTGAGCAATGATGACAGGCTTACCTTGCAGAGAAAACACAAGAGACAGAACATAAGTTACTGTATACTTAAGAAACTGCAGAACAAGCAACAACGGTTTGTATATGCTAACACAAATTGTTATCTTTGGTTATATGGACTGTATGTGTCAACACCCAGAATTGTGTGTGTCTGTGGGATCAGTGGCATTCATGCTGATCATTGGAATGTTTTTTCAAATGCAATGTTTTTTTTGGTTTTTGCATATACTGATGTGGATAGTTGATCATTGCTCTGTATGAATGGCGTGGTCTCCACTAAAACGTTTCTTCAGACTGAGGTTAATTATGTTTAGGCAATATTCTGAATGTAGGGCTACTTACTGTTGACGTACACATGAAATGAATGATGGACTAATGCATCTTCATGACTGGCTGAGAATTTGTAGATCCCGCCCTCTGTGCCAAGAACCCTCACCAGCCTCAGCTCGCTGGTGTATCTGATCAAACACACATTTATGTCACTTAAAAACACACGAGTGCACATGTGAACCATGCTGTACACTTACTGTACCTGTATTTGTGGCGGTTGATGGTGATAACGTGTTCTGTGGTGTTAAGAAGACGCTCTCCGTTGTAAGACCATGACAGTATGGTCGGTGCAGGATAGGCCACAAATTCTACTCTGAGGTTCAGACTCTCTCCTTCTTTAACATCAGCCTGGACTGGACCTGGACCTCCTAACATGGTAATGAACCCCTGATCTGAAGAAAAGAAGTGTACTGGTTTGTGACTAACATTTGGTTAAATGTGGAGTATTGCACAAGTCATGCTGTGGGCGTTTTATAATAAGACACTTTGAGCAATGAAATGTTCCCATGATCTGCATACTATGCAAATAAGTTATGACAACTCTGCAGGGAAAATCATCTGTCTAGCTGACAGTGTACTCACACCAAAAAATAAACCCCTCAATCCAACTTTAACACTTACCGCACACGTCCAGCTTCGCTTCTGCATCCGTGCTGCCTATCTCGTTGTGGGCATAGCAGCGGTAAATGCCAGAGTCTGACTGATTGACAGCTGGTATCAAGAGTGATGTGGCACGTTGATAACCACGAGAACCAGATAGGATGTGTGAGGTCTGGGTTACATATGGATGCTGCAGAGAAGAAAAGGTTTTTAAACAGCTGTAACATCCCATATAATCACGCTTTAACAAAACTTTTACTGTGCCAAACCTCTGTCTCTCCCTGTTGGCAGTGAGACACAGTAGACATGCATGATGTCTGCAGGCAGCAGAATATGGTGCAACATCAGGATTATCATTGCACTGAAGGATAAGAGCTAAGCTAACGCAGGTGGAAACTAAAACAGCCAAGAAAAATCCCCCATCAGCCCACTTTGAATAAGCACACATCAGCTCACATCCTGGAGTTAATCTTTGAGTTTTTGATAAATCTAATTGTTATATGAACTGTATGATGCTGGCTTGTTCACAAATAGAGATCAATCAATATTGGGGCAGCGTTCCACCATTAAAGCTATTAAAGAGATTTAACTGTCACTGATAGGCATATTCAGCACTGTGTGAACTTGTTTGGCAAGGGCTTTAAATGTAACGTACGCTCTTTATGTAAAAGTGCCGTCCCATAGCAGAATGTCTAACTGTCCTCTCTCAGATATTGAAATATTGACTGTATGCTGACTTTGTTTGTGCTTGTCATGCCCTGGGTCCTGCCCAGCAAATAAATCCCTCCCTAATAAATCTCACCGCTGTTGAAGGGAGGGCCCACTTGAGACTGAAGTCCGGGTTGACATTGGAGGAGCTACAGGTAAGCTTAAACTCCTCTCCTTTCCGTAGGATGACGGTGTCTCTCTGGGACAGTTTGATCACAGGACGCAGCTCTGGCACTGGATAAAGAAATGCAGATAATAACAATACCAACTGTTACATTCAGTGTATGGTACAATAGCTACTACTATTATATCAGTTTCCAGAGTTACCGTCACATTTCTCACTGCAGACTATTTATGAGTCCTGGTTTAAATCCTTAAATCTTTTTCTTGTCATTGTGGATTATTTAAATGAACGTGTGTGTACCCAAATAAAAGACCCTGAAGGTGTGTGACTGTGGTCAAGAATGCATTACTGCACAAACACGATAAAGCATGTTCATGACAAGCTTAGTATACTTACGCAAACATTCATTGGCTCATGGACTGCATGATTAATTTCAAAGACTAAATGCCTGCAGACGTCACTTTGGCCGCCGTGCTGCTGCTACTGCGTTAAATCTATTTATCCAAAACACAGCTTTCATGCTCTGTTACAAAGCTTTGTTCACTTCAGTTCTGCTCCACCCTGCCTCCCTCCCTCACATCTCTCGCTCCCTCCATCAGTCAAAAGGACACCACGCCATAACTCCCAACAGCCTGTCTCCTTTTAGAACTCCATTGCAGACCAGAATGAAAATGCTGATGCAGTGCAGAGAACAGAAACATGATCACTTTCCAACAACATCAATTTAAATGGATTTTTATGGTGCATTTTATTTTAATACCTAACATACATAGCTCAGAAGAATACTTTAACCCTTGTAGACCATTAATACAGAAACAAATTTGGAATTTTCAAGCATGATATCTGTCTTAAATTCACTCACACCGCCCTGAATTTCCCAACAAGAAGCTGGCATTCAACTGAGGGAGGGATTATCAGGCAAGCATGTTATAACAGTAAAAGTTGTGAAACTGATGTTTTCATGAAGCCTTTTGTTTTCATGAAGCCTTTTAGGCAAAGTTAGTGCATAACAATATACAGACAAGACCCCAAACAGAGCAGGTGGGGTGACTGTTAACTCTAACCCACTGCTCACTCTTTCATTCATCTCAATGGTTTGTTTAAGTGCCAAAACTAATTGGTTATGTTTAGGAAAATGTCATACTTTAAAGTTAAGAGTTAATGTCTAACTACAAACTTCTCAATTAATGGATCAATAAACCATCTTCCAAGACTTCAAGCTGTGTGCACTTGTTATCTAAACAGTGGTTTGGATCTATCAGTGGACCATTAAGCCAGTGATAGACAGATCCTTCATGCAGAGTCTGCTCTTTCCAGATGTGTTTCAAACCATCAGGTGTGTCAGGTTATTAATTCACATCTTGTGAGGAGGGCACGTATTTACATAAACACCAGCTGTGTCTATGCAAATCTTACCACTACCAATGTTTATTTTCCACTGAATAATTACTGCTAGTGGATGGCTGTTATTTCCCAGTTACTCTCTTCTCTTCCTCTGCCTTTAGCTTCATTAACACCCATGAGACAAATTTAGTACAGCTACGCCATATGGGACACTGGTATGAAACCAGTTTCTGGAAACAAGAATATTACAGATCCTCCTCTTACTTACCGAGACGTACATCCACAGTGTATTGGCTCGACACCACTTTGACTCCACCAAGCTGTCCCACACAAACATAACAGCCCTCGTATTCCTTCCTAGAGTTGCTGATGATGACACCTCGCTGGAGGTTGCTGTGATAACTCATACCGGGGGGCAAAGGCCGTCCATCACAGCTCTCCAAAGTCAGCAGGGTGACCTCCGGGTCGGTCACAAGGCAGGGGATGGTGCAGTTCTCACCAGCTCTCACCAGGATGACGTTCACCATGGTGCGCTGAAAAGCATTCTGGGGGTCTAATGCGATGACAGAAACAAGAACACGTGGATTCATTGATGTGGTTTAATGAATGTCGTAGCCTCAAACACCCACCTTTCACGTAAACGTAGATAGAGTTGTGCTCCTGCGTGCTGTTGTTGACACACACATAGCGACCCATGTGGTAGGCCTGCACCGCTGCCACCTTGACATAGGCCACTCCGCCCTCCTCGACCTCTCCCTCCAGCCTGCGAGCCTTCTCTCTCTGCCACCTTAACCTGGATGGGGTGCCAGACCTTGTGGCATTGTCATAGCAACGCAGCTCCAGCTTGCCCCTCTTGGGAACTACTATGTGAGGCCCACTGGGAGAGATGACTGGCTCGCTCCACACTGAAACAGAGGACATGATATGGTATGGTAGTATGGTAGTATGGTGATGGGTTCAGTCTCGGTAAATATGCAGGCCTGAGGGAGAAATACTGATGAATTACAAACTATAGGAAGTATAGATAAGAATCTGTGAAGAGAGAGAGAACAGTAGGTCTGTAAATGTTTTGGTGGTCAGATTATTGCTGTCTATGGGAAACAATCTGTCAGAAAATCACTTTGTTTTTAGCGGGCCGACACCTAAAAATATTTGCAGAGAAGACAAAGAAAAGCATCGTTTCCTCAAAACTAAGGAACAAAACACTGCTGGTATTTGATTGACTGATCTTTTCAGTGCATAAAATCAAATGAACAGAGAGCTGTGATGGTTAAACAGGAAGTTCTGATTGGCACAGAGCCCCTCAAGAGAGAAGGCCATCAAACACCACAGCTCAATTGAACAATCAATAATTATGAGCTGTCCAGCCGCTGAGTAATCATGCATTAAGGCATCTAAATCCATTCCCCTTATGATGAATAAACTAAACTAACATTTTAGTTTCAGTTTAACCCCCTCCATTCATCCTCCTCTCAAGCATTTCTTTATATGTGTAGATCTCCACATGATAGGCCATTGGATTTTCATGTGACTGTTGTGCCTTCAGGCTCAAGTGAGCTCTGAAAGCAAAAGAGGCACCTCTTTCCAAAATATCTAAAATCTCTCTGTTTTTTCTTTTCTTTTCTTTTCTTTTTTTTTTTTTTTTAAAAAAAAAACACAACCTGTACGCAGAGTTTCAAGCTTTGGCACTTCATTCTAAGGGTCGTTTGAATAAGCAAAAGTTTACACACAAAACCTGAGGCTGCTGTGCGAGTAAACAGAGAGCTCTCGTTGGGAGCTGAAGTGTCAGGATGCCTCAGGGTGAGTTTCTGCGTTAAAATATGTGTGTGTGTGTGTGTGTGTGTGTGTGTGTGTGTGTGTGTGTGTGTGTGTGTGTGTGTGTGTGTGTGTGTGTGTGTGTGTGTGT
>JAVQJX010211420.1:0-10894 GCA_036025115.1 Ambassis agassizii
ACCAAATCTACTCTGAATATCATCCAAAAGACTTCGACTAAATAATTCTGTCCTATGTTTTCATGCACATAAATAAATAACTATTCTATAATTTATCATTTTCAGTTTTAGCCATTAACAATAGGTCTGTGATGAGAAGTTATGAGACTTCAAACAGGCAGAAAAGGGAATGACGTGAGATGTTTGTGTCCCTGTGAAGCCTCAGACAGAGGACACACACCCGTCCATCATAACACCACATCATGGACGGACAAGCTAATGTCCTCTGTGCTGTGAACCGAACTGTGAACGGTCAATTATTGATCAACAAAAAAAAAAAGAAAGTAGTTTTTGCTGCAGCTAAATTTGCACAATTTAAGGTAGATTGATAAAATAAATCTGGAGTCAGTGCCTGCAGTTACTTCTACTCTGCTAAGCTAGGCTAGTTAGCTCTTAGCTACATTATGTTTGTAATGTTGTTAACATGGTGGATCAGCTGCGTTCATCATGTGACGCCTGATATGATGTCAGGAGACAGGAAGTCAGCTGTGCCTGCTTTGTGTCAGCTCGACAATGTGTGGGTCTGTGTGGAACGCGTGTGTAGCACAAGCTTGTTAAACTTTTGGTTGTGATTGGAATAAACGAGGTGCCATCTTGGATCCAAGTCCTCGTTAGCAAGTCCACATCCTGTGGTTAGCTCCGAGCTAACATTGAGCCGGGACACAGGTATGATACGGTGTCATGATGTTTCCTGGTGAACGAGTGTGTAAACTGATCAATAGAGCTGATTCCTGTGACTTTAAACAAACTCAGTCAAACATCTGCTGTGACGTCACCGCTGATCAGGACTGATCGATCCTTGATTGATTGACTGGTGACTGATTGGCTGCAGTTACAGTAACACATCTGTCCTGTCCCTCAGTGGAGGTGAAGTGTCCGAGCCTCCTCGTACATAAGGAGGTGGTGCTCCTCCCTCATAAAGGAGGTGAAGTCCTTACCCCTCCAACAGGTGGAGATGAAGCTTCCCCTTACTCCTTCATCAAGGAGGAGGAGCACCTCCTCGCTCCACAGTGCTCCTCCTCACTTCCTTATGCAGGTTGAGATGAAGCATCTCCTCGCTCCATTGTCAAAGAGGAGGAGGTGCATCTCCTCAGCCCTTCATGCAGGAGGAGGTGATTCTCCCCCTCACTCCTTCATGAAGACGGAGGCGTCTCCTTTGTCCCTCATATAGAAGGACCTGGTTCCTCTCCCTACCAGGTCCTCATGCAGACGTTGCACTTCCCGATGTTCTGTGTCTGCTCACTGCTCTCGGTCAGAGTGGAGGAGATGTCAGAGGAGGTGCTGCTGTCCACTCTGGTCAGCCAGAAGCTGTAGATGTTGGCGAAATAGTGGCAGGTTCCTCGAGGCCCCTGGCACTCCAGGAAGGGCTGAGCTCTGAACTGTTCTAGACAGCTACCTGACGATGTCAGAGACTGTCCGCCGCCCTCATCACCTGCACCGGTATGCTGTCACACATACACAGGAAACATCAGCATCAGGATGGAAACAGAGCGCTTACAGCTGCAGCAGCGCCTCGAACAGCAATACTCACCATGAGGAAAGAGAATCCACGCCACAGGCTGATCCAGTTCGGAGGGCAGTCTGGTGGGCTGGAGGTTTGGTTGTGCAGTGCAACTGGTGCAGAGGGGGCTTCACACACTACACAGCGGCTGATGTGGTGCCTGATGGAGTCTCCGCCCACAGGTATACTGGTCACTCGCTCCATCGTTGACAGCCAGTAGGATTTATCGTTCCGACTAGCATAATAGCAGCCCCTCTTGTCACAGGAGGAGAATGGCATGGTGGAAAAATATCGCATACACGAGCCTGCATGACCTGTGGACACACATTTAATTCATTATAAATACTTTTAGCAGAAGGACTAACGACGAGCTCTGTGAAGGTTCTGACGGACTGACTGACTGATAGCAATGCACCAATGAAAAAATAGCTCTGTCCCAGTAGTCTGCCTCTTTTAGAGAACTCTATGAAAGCATGTCCTTTGTAGGTCACAACTTTCTCATGAAGACTGCTCATGTTACCTAGCAACCTGCAGGTGTGTGTGTGTGTGTGTGTTTACATACCCAGGTCCTGAGTGTGAGCCCTCTCCTGACCCTCCAGGTACAGCAGGCTGTATCCTTCCCACAGCTTCATCATGTTCATTGGACATTTGGGAACCTGCTCTGATTGACTGTGCTTCACCAACAGGAAGCCCGAGTTCATTTGTTTGAGTGGTCCCGGTGAACCTTTATCACCACACTCACCACAGTCACCTGTGACACAAAGAACATGACAGGAGATTACTCCACACAGACAGATAGATATATGCACTCACACCGGTGCAGGTCTTACCTTTTTCTCCATCTGCTCCGCACTCCCCAGGCAGACCTTGCATTCCTTTTTCTCCATCTGGACCTGGGGGGCCCACAGGACCAATAAGTCCCGGATAACCAATATCCCCCTTTGGACCTGAAACACATTATCAAGCACCATATTCATCAACCAGAAAATCTGTTCCTCTCGGCAGAGAGATTGTGTGAAATACTGAACCAAAAGAACCTCTCCTGCATCTCACCTTTAGGCCCTGTTGGGCCAGTTTCCCCATTTAGGCCAGGATCTCCACAATGACCAGGGGGGCCTGGTGGTCCTGTTATTCCTTTTGTTGCAGGTGGGTAGGTTGGGCAGGGCAAGACTCGCCCCTTCTCTCCTTTTGGACCAAGTGGTCCCTTAGATCCCTTTGGTCCCGGAGGTCCACAGGGACCAGTGCAACCTTTATCACCTCGATCACCGGGTATTCCTATACATCCTGGATCTCCTGGCATACCTGATCACATAAACACACACGTGACTCAGGTTTGTCAGGTTGTAGTTCATCCCAAAGCTCTCAGATGGACACATGGAGACTAGACTAACCTTTTGGTCCTGGATACCCCTGTCTGCCAGGCAGTCCTTCAGAGCCCTGACATCCCCGTGGTCCCTTTGACCCCTGGCATCCTGAAGGACCATTGTCTCCTTCATCTCCAGGAATTGGAGGGTTTAGACCCGGGTCTCCCATCTGGCCAGGAACCCCTAAAACATGAAATCCTGGTCAGAGGTCACCCCATACAAACGGTCTGCTAAATTTTATTAAACCCGAATGTAGGTCTGACCTGGATCTCCATCAGGGCCAGGATGACCAGTATCTCCACAAGGCCCTTGGACTGGACCTTTACAATCTAGTCCAGGTTTACCTGGAGGTCCGCAAGTACCAGGAGGCCCTATAACACAGAAAGCACAGACTAACTAAAGTTCTGGATTTTAGTTTTACATCACTGTTTGAAATCACAGATGTTCAAACCTTTGGGTCCTGGAGGGCCTTTTGGTCCTGTTGATCCAGACTGGGACGGGCCACAAGGGCCTGGGGGGCCTGGAGGACCCTTATCTCCTGGAAGACCTTTAGAACCAATAGGACCATCCACATTAAGACCTGTAGAGATAGACAGGAAGTGTGTTAGAGACCTACAGGCTTGTATCTGATGCAGAGCAGGACTGTGTGAAAGCAGCTCAGTTCGCAGGTGTGTGGGAGACATATCAGATCATACCTCTGGTTCCAATGTCCCCCTTCACACCTTTCAGTCCATCCAGTCCATGAAGTCCCAACGGGCCAGGAGGTCCTGAGGCAACAAAACCATTCATGCAAACCATAAGCAGGTCTCCGATAGAATTTGCACAAAACCGGTATTGAACTTCACAACCAGCATGAATGTCATTGATCCATATCATACTTTCACTGATTACCCCATGAGGATATAATCAGTAAAAGTTTGTTTTCTTTGGTTTTCATGGAGAACATTTATCTATTATACGTTTTATACTGATTTTAAAAAAAGAAAACAACATGGCTGACACAGCAGCAAGCCTGACCTTTGAGTCCTGGGCAGCCCTGCGGTCCTGGAGGACCATCTGCACCTGCTTTACCAGGATTACCTGGATGACCTGGTCGACCTCTCGGACCTTGGGGACCGAGCACACCTGAGAAACAGAAACAGACTGTACAATGAGTTCCACCCTCATTATTGTTTGTGTGATGCTGTGAATTGGTCCAGGCCAGCTTCTGTACCTGGAACACCTTGGCATCCGTTAAGGCCCGGGTCTCCTTTGCATCCTTTCTGTCCTGGAGCCCCAACATAACCGCAGACTCCAGGATCTCCTGGAGGTCCAGGATTTCCTTAAATAGAAAAACAGATTATTTCATCTGGTTCGTAAATAGATTTTTAGATACACAGTCTGAACCAGATCATCACCTGGGGGTCCAGCGTAGCCAGGAGGCCCCCTGTCACCAGGGGCACCAGGGCAACTGATAGAGTCTCCTCTATCACCTGAAACCCAAACAGATACAAATTACACCGCCGTCTTAACACAAAAAACTTTAAATTAAATCTGCTGAGCTGTAGTCCCCAGATGACCGACCTTTGGGCCCAGGACAACCTATTTGACCTGGTATTCCATCTAAGCCTGGATATCCCGGATGACCCTGCAACCAAAAACACAACTAAGCATAATTCTGATCACAAGCCCCCCATGACAGATAAACCAGGAGTCTAGGTCAGGTCATTTCCAGTTTTCAGTAACTTTGAGGACAGACAGAACAGAAATATGAATATTTATGAATATTTTTCCTTACAGGATCTCCCATCATTCCAGGGAATCCAATGAGTCCCGGAGGTCCTTTATTCCCAGGTGGTCCTTTAGGCCCCTGTTTACCACGGGGTCCTATAGGTCCTGGAAGTCCCACAATACCAGGTGGTCCAATGAGGCCAGGAGACCCATCCATGCCTGTTTCACCTCTCATACCCTTACTTCCTGTAGAGAAAACGCGTTGTTTTGAGTGCTGGATTGCATCTCACAAAGCATCATGGGAAATAAAACTGACGTTACAGTATAAAGCCCCCTGCTAAACCTGATTCTACTTAATCTGTTTCTTTCTCAACCAGGGTAAACCAAATCATCATTCAGGTGTTCAGTGTAGAACCAAAGGAACAGGATGAACAGAATCAGGATGCTGTTCTGACCTTGTGGTCCACGAAATCCAAGTAAGCCTGTAGGTCCTGGCATTCCTTTTGCTCCTTTGATGGCGATATAGTTGATGTATCCTGGAGGCCCTGGAGTCCCTTTACAGCCTGCACAAGAAACATGAGGTGAGGTGTTAAGATCAGGTGATTCACAGATAGATGGGCGTTAGAGTTTACCTTTCTGTCCTTTGGACCCTTCACATCCTTGAGCACCTTCCAATCCATTGATTCCTCTAGGCCCAGTACTCCCCGGGGCTCCGCAAGAACCTGGCTGTCCTGGAGCCCCAGGCCCTCCATTCTGCCCCTGGGGCCCAATTAGACCTGGAACAAGTGTTACAGTGAAACTATATCAACAGGAAACCCTCAAATGCAGCTGGTTTTTGGCAGGAGTAGCTCACCTTTCTGACCAGTCTGTCCTGGCAGCCCTGTGTCTCCAGTGGTGCCAGATGGTCCCTGAGGGCCCGTATACCCATTAACTCCTGGAATGCCTGGTTCCCCCTTGGGGCCAGGGGGGCCAAAACCTGGAGGACCTTCAATCCCAACATCACCTTTCTCCCCAGAAAAACCTGAAAGGAAGAACGATGGCTTCACAGTCTGATGGTTTAGAGGATGCAGCATGAGAGCATCTTTAAGAACTAGAGCTTACCTGGGGGTCCAATGGGTCCTCGCAAGCCAACAAGGCCCATTACGCCAGGTTTTCCTTCATCACATCGGTCAGGTGGTGATCCTGGGGGACCGATTATACCCGGGGCCCCATCCTCTCCCCTCTGGCCTTTTGCTCCACTGTATCCAGCCAGTCCCAGCTCACCTAAACAAACAGTACATTGTAAAGACCCACTAATGAAAAAATCTAATTCTCCATAAGAAAGAAATGATACAGTTAGTTTTACAAGTCCAGTACTTCACCTGGAACACCATCGCTGCCAGTGGGGCCAGGGACACCTTTAGGTCCTGGTGTGCCCAGTGGCCCTGGGAAGCCAACTGGTCCTAGGGGACCAACATCGGAGTCCCCAGCTGGACCTTGAAGTCCAGGAAGGCCTTGGACCCCAGGAGAGCCTGGTAAACACAGAACAGAAAAAAGTAAACAGGGCTGAAGGAGAACCAGGATGCAGCATCACTATCAACTTCTTACAGGTCTGTGAACACAGGCCCATAAACTGACCTGAGAAATGGATACATAACCAAAACTGTACCTGCATCTCCATCATAACTGATGCCTTCAGGACCTTCAGCTCCAATATCTCCAACAAAACCCTGCGGTCCTGCAGGAGAAGAAACACATTAGCTCAATGAAAACTCATGAAAGGTCGGGTGTGTGCTGATGGCAGGTCTGCTCGGGTACCTTGTCGTCCAGGTGGCCCAGGAAGGCCATTCTCTCCTTTGCCTCCTTTGGCTCCGTCAGGTCCCGTAATGCCACGATAACCTGGTGGACCTGGGAGACCTGGGTAACCTGAAGAGACAAACAGGTGAGCAGAGAGTCAGACAGGTAAGCAGGAAGTCAGACGGACATGTAAACAAACATGCTGAATGTGTGTGTGTACCTGGAAATCCAGCATCACCCTTCTGTCCAGGTGCTCCAAGGTTCTGGGGCACACAGGGCAGAGTCACACCTGCAAGAAGAGGTGGAGTCAGATAGGAACCCATCAGGACATTCCTGTCCCTGAACAGGCAGTTTCCATGGAAACCAGAGTCCTGCCTCACAGGGTTTGAAGCTCTACTCACCTCTCTGGCCCTTTGGTCCTGGAGAACCAGGGAATCCTGGAGGTCCAGGTACTCCAGGGAGCCCACGCTCTCCCACTGCTCCAATTATACTTCGCCCTGGAGGACCCAGAGGTCCTAATAAACCCTTTGGCCCTGAAGATCCTGGGAAGCCTCTGTCTCCTGGGAAGGCAGTGAAACTTTCACCCTGAAAAAATAGATTTCAAAAGTGATGAGATGTCCACCTGGTCTACCTTCACCTGGTGTCCGCTCGTTGTCTCAGGTGATGGTCTGACTGACCTGTGGGCCAGGGTTTCCAGGGATCCCTGGAAATCCAGTGAGCCCTCTTCTCCCAGAGAATCCTTGTCTGCCTGTAGGGCCTGGTTGTCCCTTGTCTCCTTTGTCACCTGCAGACAAACATCCAGTCAGAACCACAGCTGCAATAAGACAACATCCAGAATTCACAAGGTTCCGCAAAGGACACAAAACTTGAATTAATAAACTTTAAGGGCTGAGACAGGTGTCAAACTCACCTTTAAAGTCCACCACTGCCAGTTCTCCCTTCTGACCTTTAAACCCTTTTACCCCTGGAAATCCACCTGTACCCTGAAACCAGAGAAACAAACCGACAGAACCATGAGTTCTGGGTTTCTGAGAGGACCAGTGCCTCTGTTGGTTGGTAAATCACCTGGTCACCAGCCTGCCCTCTGTCTCCAGGTAAACCTTTGTCTCCTCTTGGGCCTGGAGCCCCTGGGACTCCTGGAAGCCCCTGAGGCCCCAAGTCTCCTGGAAGACCAGGGGGGCCTCTCAGAACAACTGGAGGGCCACAAGAACACTCACCGCGACTACCTGCAGCAGAGAGGTATGAAACATGACGATGGGTTCCTCATAAAAGAACCCAAAAAGTCCAGACTCTGACCTTTAGGCCCTTGGATTCCTGTTACCCCTGGGGGTCCCAGTGCACCTGGATTTCCAGTCGCTCCTGGGGCTCCAGGTTGACAGTAGGTGCCTGCAGGGAAAAACAGGAAGTCAATTGGGCAACAACAGGAAACGTAATCATTTTACTGAGGTGACAGTTATCATTTTAAATGATGACAGCAACAGGAAGAACCACCATACTTCACTACCTGGTAAACCTGGCTCTCCTTTAGGCCCTCGAGGTCCAGGCTGTCCTGGTTTTCCTGGTTCTCCAGGAGTGGGTCTCTCTTTTATCATCTGTCCTGGATCTCCTCTGTCCCCTTTGGATCCCAGGACCCCTCTCTGACCCACAACACCTGCTGGTCCTGAAGAGAAATCACCAGAGAACCGTAAGACCAACATGGTGACACATCACATGCCCACAATCAGCAGTTACTGACCAGGTATCGATCTGCCAGGAGCTCCTGGGGAGCCAGGTATCCCCATCGGTCCCAAGTTTCCTGGAGGTCCACTCTCTCCGAGGGGCCCGGGGTCCCCAACATCACCTGAAGGACAGAAAGCAGTCAGGTGAAGTCATGATAAGGGTGATGACCTCAGACTAAGTGGACAAAGGAAGTAATCTGTACCTTTGTGAACAATGTCTTCAACCCGAGGGAGACCTTTAGGGCCTGGATCTCCTATCATGCCCTGGAAAAGGACAGGCTTGTGACAGAGTGTACAAACAGCGAATCTTATTTTCTATAACCTGATACGATCAATCATCACTACATTTGTCTGTGTGACCTGAATGAACCCATCCTGTCATCTTTCATCATCATTTACATCTAAATCATGTAATGAGGTGGACTGACCTTAGGACCTTCACGCCCAATCAGACCTGGAAGACCTGGACTTCCTTGGATCCCCTGAAAACACAAACCACATTGGAGGAACCACAACGGAGGAGCGACAGATCAGAACCAAGTAAACAGGAAGTTTGTTAGTCACCTTGAATCCTTTCTCTCCAGGTGAACCAGGATCACCAGAAAACCCCTGAAACAGAAACATCAGCACCGCAGGTTTCTCTTTGACACTTTCTCTAGAATACTGATGATCAGTAATGTGAGGTCAAATGTTAACTTACTCTGTATCCAGGAAATCCCACAATCCCCTTCTCTCCTTTGATTCCAGGGAGGGCATCCAGCCCCTGAAACCACAAACCACATGCACAAATCCTGATGATGACTACAAAGATTCAGATGTGGTCAATAAGATCGTTCTTGTGTTTTGACAAATGACCAAACAGATTACAGCACTTGTCTAGATGTTCCAAATGTTCAGGGGAACCTTACCGGCAGTCCTTGGAGTCCACAGACTCCTTTAGTCCCCTGAAACCCCTAGTAAACTCACAGAAACCAGCATTAGAACAAAGGACTCAAACTCCAGATTAGAACCAAAAATCTCACAGCAAAAGAACCAAAAACCAAATCTTTCAAGTTCCAACAAAATTGTGCTCTGATTGGCTGAGACAAACTCACCTGTTCTCCTTTGATGTACAGGTCTTCTGGGGGGTCGACATACTCAAACGGCCCAGGAGGCCCCTGGAGACCCTGATCCCCCTGTGGGCCACACATAGTACTGTCATGTAAGTCCATCAAATCACACACTGGAGTCACTGCTGCTGGAGTCCTGCACAGACCACCAGCACCAGCGCTCCACAGCTCCTGAGGTTCTGCAGGTACAGATCACTGTGCAGACGACTGAATATTTGTACCTCGTCTCCTTGCTGTCCAGGCAGAGATCGTCCTTTTTCTCCCTGAAACACACAGACATGATGCTCTGATCAATAACCAATCAACTGATTAAAAACAGATCTGATCAGACATGTACTCACAGGAGGACCCCTTAAACCAGGCAGACCAGGGTTACCCTGCACACAAAGATGGACACCATTAATGACATTAATAGTAACAATGATTTAATGCTTCTGGTCTGTTCTGACTCACGCTGCTGCCATCTGGTCCTGCAGGACCCAGAGCACCAAGTGGTCCTTGGAGTCCCTGCTCACCCTGCAGACAGACAGAGAGGTTCCTGGTTTATTTTTCACACGTTGCCTCCCGTCATTTGTTTGATTTGTTTAGACAGATACGTTATTGATTCCTGAGGGGAAATCCAGGTATCCAGTATCCAACACTGGTACAGATATCATAGCAATGGTATAAACAGACAGTACTAAAAGACACAGAATAGGTTCATAGACGGTGAAGTGTTTGGTGCCAGCATCAGATTAGAGGTTTACTGACCTGCAGACCAGGCAGTCCTCTGGGTCCTGGCTCTCCCTGTCAGAAACACATCAGTCAAAAATCCTCCTCTTTACCTGCTGCAGTACAGGTGTGCTAAGTGTACAGGTGTGCTTACGGTTACTCCAGGGTAATGTATGAAGTAGACTGCCGGGTCTCCCGGAAATCCCTTTGGTCCTTGTAGACCCTGAAGAATTCAGCTTTGTTACTATGGTGATGACATAAAGCTAATGTATCACTCCTACAGCAGTACTGATCTGTGTCTCTGACTGAGGTTCTCACCCCTTCTCCATCTTGTCCTTGTTCTCCAGGAAGTCCAGGCTGTCCTTGGTCTCCTCGGGTCCCGTTACATCCGTCCAGGCCAGGAAATCCAGGACCTCCAGCAGCTCCTGGGTGACCCTGGACACACAAACAGGTGCTCACTCCACTGCACTGCAGCTGGACCAATCAGCAGAGAATTTCTAACCCCAACCCCAGCAGAGAATCCATCCATCCATCCATCCATCCATCCATCCATCCATCCATCCATCCATCCATCCATCCATCCATCCATCCTCCATGCATCACCAATGTATCTAGCAGAGCTGGCAGGTGGACTTACCGGTGATCCATCCAAACCCGGAAACCCGGGAACACCAATCACTCCCTGAAACCACAATGGACAAGAACCACAACGTTAAAATGCTACCACACATACCTGAGATGCAGACAGGGCTGTGATTGGTTCAACAAATCCACAAACTGCCGGGGTGGCAGTAGCTCAGTCCATAGGGCGTTGGACTTTGAAGCGGAAGGTCACTGGTTCGAGTCTAGCTCTGGACACATGAGGTGGGCTGGTAGCTGGAGAGGTGCCAGCTCACCTCTGGAGAGTTACTGCTGAGGTGCCCTTGAGCAAGGCACTGAACCCCCCCATCACCACCTGCTCAGGGC
>JAVQJX010211463.1:0-15831 GCA_036025115.1 Ambassis agassizii
CAGCAAAAACAAATTGAGGAACGTCTGAACTTTATAAATTAATTTCTGCTCTCTTACTTTAAATATAAAAAAATACTATGTTGGAAATATAAAAAAAATGTGAAGGGAAACACAAAGGCAAAAAAAATCCCCTAGAAGATGCACAAGCATTCATGAAAGTACATTAAACATGTTGAACATAGTGAATATTTAGGGGTGTGCTCAGACTGAAGCTTGAATTTAGACATGGCAGGTAAAAGACTCCTGGCTCAACCAGGCTGCTGGCTCTTTACCCATCACACAAACTGTTTGCCTCTCTCCCTGAGTACCCACTCAACAAACACTCAGAACTGGCAGGGAAGCAGAGCGGGGGCTCCACACAGAAAGTAGCTCAGAAAAGTAGGATTTGACAAGATAGAAAAGCAGCTAGTGGGTATTTTTAAATCTTTTAATAAACCATCGATTTCTGTCACTGATGACAGTCTGAGCCTTGCCAAAAATATAACTAGATGTGCTATTCAAAACTACACATCAGGCACACAGGCAGGTGGACGTGTAGCGTGTGAAAGAAAAGGGCAGAGTGTGGCATATGACAAAGGCCAACATCGCAAAAACACTTCAGTCTGCTGCCACTAGCGTCAGCTCTGCAGAGGTGTCAGAAAGGGAAAGAGGCATGTAGAAATTCACAGAAACAGTTTCTGTGGAGGAGACAGAATTCATCTATTAGTTTGCCACGACCTTACAATCCAATAACAGATTTCTGCTGTTATGGAAACACACAGAAACAAGTCTTTGTAATCCAATGTGATATGAGTGTGACCTTGATCTAAGTATCTTGTATTTGCTTTTGTGTGCACACTCCACTCAGCCCTGGAGATGTGGCTGGCATTTAGCTTCTACACTTTGACTGATAAAATAAAAAAGTGTTGACATTCATATTTTTTATCATGAACCTGCTTGAACTTAATGCACAAACTTAGACTGCAACACTTTAAAAAGTAAGCGTTTTTGTTTTCTGTGTGATAGGGGCGTGGCAAAAACAATGTACTTCCTGGTACTCAAGTGGGTTTTAAAAATAAACAGAATGTATGAAGTACTTATATATATCCAAAACAAAGCAAAGAACTTTTGAATGTTAGCGTGCATCATAGCATAGAAAAAAAGATCAGATTTTAGAGATCTTACTGAGAAACATGCAGTGTTTATATACTCACACAGGGATCATTAAAGTGTTTAACGCATGCCTTCTTTCTACATGAACGTGGAGTCACATCACATTCATCATGACCTCACACTGCAGGTTAAAGCTGAGCATCCTCCATCACGGTGGAGAGGAGAGCCTTATCTGCACAAAGATGAGAGAGGTCTAAATGTGTCGTCTTAGAGTGACTGTAAACACTTAGCATATATGAATATTAATGTTTCACATTAAAGCCCCGATGCCTAGATGGAAGTGTTAATGAGGATAAATAACAGACAGCCAAGCAGCGAAATCTCAGCTCTGACATTATTTATCATCCTTAACTTTTGTCACAGCTTCTTTTTTAGTAATTAATATTGTACAAGAAAGCACTTTGCACTTGGATGAGTGATCTAATTTGTTTAATATAATACAATTAAAGGAGCTGGAATTGCTTTATGTTAATGTTACTGATTATATTCCTTGCTGGGCTGCCTTTTCCACTGCAGATAACAGGCTCAAGTTAAGGATTGATGTCTGTCTCAGATCTGCCATGTTCATCAAGGAAACTGTTTAACTGCTGTTTACATGCACCTACTCTGCAGTGAATCACACAAATCTGATCTCCATCAAAGCACTTCAACTATAGAAAACAGATGAGGGTTATAACAGCTGAAGACAAAGAACATCTGATTCTAAAACTTCTGAAATCCAGTATGTCTTGTCAAACAGAATCAAATAAGAAATGGCAAAACTCTTTTCTGCAGGAGATTTGACAGAAAAGAAAATCACAGCTGCTTCAACAGCTTGCCAAAAACTCCTGGTGTTTAGTAGCACATTAACCAGTGTTTAACTACATTTACCTGCAACTGGTGTTAATAAAAGAAGTAGCCCCATGTGTTGACATCTCAGCTGTATTATAATAGGGACTGCTGGTTTAAACTAAGTCCTGAAGGGGGGTGTTGGGTTTTGAATGGATCCCACAGGGAGCTCTGACATTGGAGTTAGGAGGACACAATGTAACTTGGGGTGAAATATGACATTGGGAACACAGAGAGCGACGGAGGCAGAGAAGAGGAGAGCACAGCTGGGAGCGGAAGGAACGATGCACAAATGACTAGTGATGGCTCTGCAGGCTATGAGCCACGCTTCTGTCTGTCTGTCTGCTGAGAATTTACCCCGCAGACCTGCAGCTCACCTTTACAGCTGGGGTTACTTCTCTCTCGGTCACACACAAGCAGACAGAGACAGACACTTATAATTGAATGTGTTTGTCAATATCTTTGAGAATGAAGCTAATTTGACATTGAGAAGTCGATTATTTCTGCAGTAACACGTGCAGCATAATCATGCCTTGCAGATGACCAAAAATAACCCCCCCAAAAACTTACAATATTTTGCCACATTTATTGCTAATTGTAGCTCTTTAAGGATTCACTTGACTCATACTAATGGCTTCTCTGGGAATAGGCCATTAGCAGTGTGAAACAGAAGCAAAAAACGAACCCTCTTGTTAAGTTCTGCCCCTGAGCCCGAGTCTCTCCCAATTAATTAAATAAATAATTAAAAACCCCAGTACAGCTTCCTCTGCACTATACAACAAAAACTCCTTATTCATCACTGCAATGCAAAATTTGGAAAATGTCTAATGCCCTCTCTCTTTTCCCAAAAGTCCTTACTAATTTATGTATTCAGACATTTCAGATGTCTTCAACACATCAGAATCCAGTCTGAGAGGAGAGCTGGACTCTATAGCACCAAATGCACAAGACCGCTTTTAATTTGATCTACTGCTCTCCTCTCCGATCTCTGTTACCCTCGACTTGCCGTATTTACATTTGAACATCAATTCCAACAACAAGCAGCTTTTACAATCTCAATGTGAACTCTCACTTTAGCTGCGCATAGCAGACAGACAGCGCCGCAGAGCACAAAAAGAGGGTTAAAAAAAAAAGGGGAGAGGGGATCAATGTGCTCAGAGATGTTTGTGAAGATGAGTGGAAAGAGAGAACACTCAGGTGACAGCTTCCCTATAGAGCTGCCAATCATGCTACACAGCGCCTACTCGCACTAGAGAAGACACCTTTGGCCAGCTGAGAAAGTATTGATCTAAACTCTCACCCTCCTTCTCTGCTTCTTAAACTTCACTTTTCTTTTGGCGATCTCTCCTTTGCCTTCTTTTCCTAGCGGCCTGTCAGTCTCCCTGTTAGATTTATTTTTTTTCTGAGACTGCATCATCCACACTTGGAAACGTATTTCCAGCTCTAGCTCAAAGCAGTTCTCATGGCTTATCTAACAATATGTGGTCTGATGATGTAGCTTAGACGCATCATCATTTTTTTAACTCATATTTTGTGCATAAAACTCCTGAGTGACCCGAGTAGGAGTACAAAAAAGCAGAAGCAAAAACAAAAAATTACAAAGCAGTTTTCAGGATATTTGCAGAGGTGGAAAAAAAAGTATAATAATAATAATGAATAAGTACTGCGCAGCTAATGTTAAAGTTTTGCTGAGAACAGAGCACTCAGTGTGAAGGTTAGCAAGTCAAAGCTAGAATGTGAGAAAGACACAGTGTTAAGACAGAAAGGTGCAGTGAGAAACAAGGAGCAGGTGTGAGGGTAAAACTGGGAGAGAAGAGTTAGAAAGCTAAGAGGAGGGTTAGGTGCAAGGAGACTCCATCTAACACCTTTCCACCCTCAGACATTCACACAGAGAGGGTCTGTGTGGACATGGTAGGTTTGTGTGTGGAGTAACTTGCGTGGGAATAGACTGTCAAGAGAGTGAAGAGAGGAGAAAAATCCAGCGAGAAAATCATCTAATAATATAACATTAATGTAGACGGAAATAAAGTCTTTTCGCAGACAAGTGCTTCACCATCAACATTATCTCATGATGAAATGAAAATAAAAAAGGTATTTTGGAAAAACTTGGCATCAAGGAACACAGGAAGCTGGGTGGGCAAGGATCGTGTGTGATAGCTTCCTACAGAGTCATCCATAGTGAGTGTGTGTGTGTGTGTGTGTGTGTGTGGCTTGAGGGACTGGTCTGTGGGGAGCTGATTGCACAGACTCTCATTATGTGGCCACTGGCTGTAATGGAGTGTGACAGCAACGTGCTGTGCTCTGGATCTCTGTCCTTCCAGCCTGCAAAGCCAATTAAACACACTCTGCCCTGCTCTCCCACTGCCTCACCGTGCGTCGCTCTCCCCCACTTGCTCATTCCTAACTGCATACCCTCCCCGCTTCCCCATCCCTACCTTGTCCATCCCCACTTTCACCCTTTATAGCTGCCTCTTTCTAACCCCTCCAGCACCACATCTCCAAGCTCAATACTTCCAGCTTCCTTCTTCACTCTTTTGCTTCTGGCTCTTATTTCCTGTCATCTACATGACAATTCAAAGCTCCAATTGCTTCTGCCCTCCCTCCTGCACTCCTCAGTCCCCCCCACCCCCCCACACCCCCATGCCAACGCCTGTCTCAGTGGCTTTGCAGTAAAGCATGGCTCCTTTAGGGGGGTAAAGAGAGAAGTGCTGGGCTGCAGGGAGAGAAAGCCTCTGATGACAGCTTCCCTCTGTGCTACCACACACACACACACACACATACACACAAAACAGAGAGAGGAAGAGGGAGTGTGAGAGAGCAATACTTGGTTCCTGAAGACCCAGAGCAGTCACAACCACTTAGGAGGAAAAATGCCCTACAGCACCAAAAACACACATAGTCCATTTATCACTCCCTCATAGTCCCCCAAAATGCACACACACACAAAGTCCACACATTCCCAACTTGTGAGTGTGTGTAAGGCTTGCAAGACTGGAGTCTGGTTTTTAAGTGTTTAAAATCATGTTGATAAAAGTACGGTCTGCAACACAGACCCAAAAAATCTTACAGCATCTTCCCCCTCCTGTGAATCCTTCATACAGTAACATCATGTAGGTGTAATCAGTGTCAAAATTCACCTCCTACAGGTCAACTGTACGAATGTATGTGTGTGTGTGTGTGTGTGTGTGTGTGTGTGTGTGTGTGCACGCACAGTACTGAGTGGAGAAGGCAGAGGAGGAGGATATGGGGGTTTGGTACCTGTTTTAAACCAGCCGTCGTCAGTAAAGGCCTCTTTGGTCTCCTGAGGTTTGTTCCAATACTCTTTAAAGACTGATGGACCTCGGACAAGGAGCTCCCCCTCTTTCCCCTCCAGACCCGAACGCACCTGTGGCAGATTCAGCGGTCAGGTCCAACAGTTTAGAAGAGTTGAGTGCTGTTTAAATTAGCCATAATGCTCTGGGTGAAAGACCATCGCTGAGAAAGGCATGAATGCTAAAAAGAATCTAGCCTGCATAAAGAAGGCAAAATAGTGTACTCTCATAGGTAATAAATGCACATAGAATCAGGAAAATTTTGGAAACAGTGCAGCCACTGTCTGTATCATGGTTTATACAGTGGAACTGGAGCACCCAAAGTGAATACACTTTCAAAGCTTAATATCATGCAAAGTACAATGAACAGAATAAAACCAAATTAAATCCATATTTACTGTGATTAAACTTTGCATTTAAAACAGCACTTCACACAGATTCAAGGTACTTGACAATTCAGCCTTTTGACACATTTCCGTAGTAGACTTGAACTACCTTGTATTATTTATTAATTACCTGAGTTTCCTTGTGAGTCCCTTCCACAATTGTGGTGTTGGTTATGTTATTCATAACAATCCGTACATCCACACTAGGAAGAGGCAACCCAACAGCGCCTGCCAACACATCAACAACAAAAAAGACCTTCAACAATAAAGTGGGAAGGGTTGATCATAGAAACGTATACAACATTGTGACAATCAACAAATTTTTAAGTGAAGTATTGCTCTTCTTCTTCAAGAGGGCATTAACATCCATCTTAGACATAACTGGTCACTAAATTGTGTGCTGAGCTTGTAAAACACTAAACCAAAAGCAATTTGTCTCAGTCACACCAAGTCAGCTTACTTGAACAGTCGCAGGGATTTCTGAGCAAAGCCTGACGCAGCTGTTTTCATCAACATCAAGTCAAGTTCCAGTGAAACACAACTTTTCATGATTCTTCATGCTGTTTTTGAATTGACTGCACAGTAAAGTTCAGTCCTTATGTTTTCACCACTGCTGAGTGTTTGACAATGTTTTTGATTAAAGTATAAAAATGAGTAGGCAAGTCATGAAATACAAAAGAACCCAGAGTCAAAAGTGTGTGTGTGTGTGTGTGTGTGTGCAGTATAACCTCTTGAGTTAAGCAATTATAGCAGAGAGGAATGGATCCACAGAAAAGGTCTGTGTCTATGTGCATGTGTGTGTGCATGCCTGTCTTTAGGCCATTATGCCATTTCACAGACTACTGCTCTCCCAATAAAGAGCAGGACAGGTCCTGATTAAAGAATGATTCTCTCACTTCATATTGATCTTGTAATCAGGACTGGACTTGATTAGATCAATATGAAAACCAAGTGACCTCAGAAGTATCTATAGGCTGCTTCTCATTGAACAAGCAGAGTTACAAACAAAGTTTGAGTCCTGAACACTGCATCCCAAACACCTACAGACAGGTGAAGAGAGGCCTGAATACAAATAAGAAGGTGGCTCTGGTGTCTTATTTTTATTACAGTATGCATTATTGAGTTACAACAACACGATATAAAAACAAGCTCACACCAGTTAAGTTCCATGTAGGGGTGAATGGTGTTGTGTTAGTTGTCAATCATCGGTGTTTGATTTATTGAGGAATCATTCTAGATGCATCTACTTTTCTTTATATAATATATAATATATAATATCTGAGAACACAAAGATATTGTAAAACCTGTAACAAATTGTCATAAGATCACAAAAGCCCCTTTACAACACCTGAGGCAAAGCAAGCCTGGTTAATAACGCTTCTGTCTACTGATTATACTTGTCATTATTAACGTAATGTTGCTGAATCACTTTTAGGAATAATCACAAAAAGGTCAATCCCCTTTCTATCTTTCTCTGATTGGGGTGACGAGGTGTAGAGAGAGAAAAGAAATGCCATCTACAAAAATAATAAAAAGAGTCTATAAAATGCATTCACCATTTAAGTCCTTGAATCTCTCTGTCTTTTTTTACCCTCTCCTATCAATTCTTCTGTTCTGCAGGCAGGTTATGAGAGAATTAGGAATGTCAAAGTTCACAGTGGATTGTTTTGTAGTCCTTCTGACGAAGTTAACAGGAGGCTATTGTAACATGGTATCTGTTCTGAAAAGACCAAAAGAGGCTAAAAAGTAGGACAAAAAGGAATCAAAAAGATGAAAGGGGCAGCAGAGTGAGATCATAATTAGATGGAAATAACCAGGATGAACTAATCTCACATGTTTACATCTCAGCAAGGGCAATATGACCTAGAAAGACACACTGCTGTTAATATGGAATGCTCTAAAACTGTAAGCTACACAACAAAATCAGGCCACTTAGATGTCCTCAATACACTACAAATTAATTTTAAAATTGCTCTCAATAAGATGTATTTAGAGCCAAATTGTCTTCTATTTTGTTGGTGGTGGCGGAAGAGAGAGAGAGAGAGAGAGAGACGGCGACTCCACTCCACTTTTCTCAGTGTTTCCTGCGGTTGTTATTGATCCATTTTAACCTACTTAAAGCCAAGACAGGAACACACAGACTCAAACAGGCACAGGCTCATGCCTACATACACACATGCAAACGTACACACATCTTCCACCAAGTGCTGCAGTGAAAAACATCAATAGAGCCGCAGACCTCTTGAAGACATTCTTAATAATCACCTGAGAGGAATCAAACACAACCTGCTCAGTTTATGCCAAACATTCCCTGACAAACAAACAAAACAATACCACAACAAAACAGCAGACACAGGATTACCCAATCCACCTGCAAGCTAATTAGCTTTACTTGTAAGAGGAAGTGTTGGCTGGGGAACAGGAAAGGAAGAAGATGATGGGGAGAGAGAGGAAGAGGGAGAAGAAAGGAACCACCACCAGCCTGACCTCATTTCTAAACCTTGCCTTTGTTTCTGCACGTGTGAAGGAGGTGTATTTGGGATCAGGGGGTTTTACCTGACATCACATCAGAGAAAACCGCTTGTGACTAACACAACACATGAAGTTGAAGCAGTCAAACTAGTGAAAGGGGGTAATACAATTCAACATAATTGGGTCACATCAACAGCTTGCATTTCTTGGTCAAAAGTGTAGGAAAGTTGGCTAAGTTGAAAAGCAATGACACTTGCAAATTTTAATCACAAACGCATGAGAGTTGACAGATTCCACATAGATCGCCAGTCAATATCCTACCAAAGCAGCAGCTAACTTGCATCCTCACAAAGTCTGAATATGAAGAATATGAAGACCTGCACTCTTAAAATATTTGTTCAAATGACTTTTTGTCATCCTCCAAAAAGAAAGAATTCCACTAAAAAACAAATCCTAAAAGGCAGCTGGATTGTGGTATGGCTTGTACCTGGAACGCGTTGGCCCTTGAGAGGGTTGGACAGCGCCATGCCGATCTCTGTCATGCCGTAGCGTTCCAGCAGCGTGTGTCCTGTAATCTCCTCCCAGCGCTGCAGGGTTGGAAGAGGAAGAGCAGCAGAGCCTGAAACCATCAGCCTGAAGAGGGGGATGGAGAGAATGAAACTCTGCAGGGTTTATGTGAAATATGTCAAGGTTGTTATTTTATTTGGAATGCCTTTTATGTGTATCCTCTGAAAGATCTACATCTTGTGTTGAGTTTTCATCCTTCCTTAGCATTGATTCTGAATGTGTGAACACTAGATAATCCCTTATTCATTGTTTTGATAGTGCTGTCACACACTGGATCAAAAACCTCCCTCTGGGGTTCAGTTCTTGTGACTGTGAGGGCATCAGCATATGAAGCATTAATATTTCATATTCATTAAACCTGAAGTTTTCAAACTGTGAGGGAGAATCGCAGGAGGGTTGGGACTGTGGAGGGATGCAGGCAAAGAGAGTGTGTGAGGTGAAGAGAACAGGTGCATGCTGGTGTTCTCAAAGCAACAGGAAGTTAGTAATTGCAGTTGGATCCATTGATCCATTGATCCACCTAGCCACACAGTCAGCGGTTGGAGCATTATCAGTGGTTGTGACACACAGCTCACTGGGGCAATTAAGGTGCTTTAAAACCAGAAACGTCCAGCCTTCAGCTGTAGTCAACAGATATCTAACTGATATCATGGCAACATCACTTCCTGCTTACATCTCCCCAAGTCTCCAAATGAACATGATCATCCCCCCATTGAATTGTCCTCATGTTGAACTTTAATTAAGCTCTAATGATCCCTTGAGGTTGGCTCAGTGAAGGCTCACCATAACACTAACCCTGCATTAATTCATTCAGGCCATTTGAGGAAACACTTTAATTACATTTCTTTAAGTAAATGAAAAATCCTCTTATACATACATCCACATTTATCATCCCACAGCCAGTACCTGATTCTCTCTTTGCAGACTGCTTTGACAAAGTCCTTCACATGAGGCTGTGTGAAGTGCTGATCATAGTACTGGATCAGCTTAGAGTAAATAGTTGGCACAGCCATGAACACATTAACCATGGGAGCCGTGGAGCTCAACAGCATCTCCCACACCTGGTGACACAGAGACACACAGAGTGAGAAAAAGAGAGAGAGAGAGAAGTACAACATAAAACTGAAGAAGAAGGAAAAATAACAAAAAAAAAAAACAAAAAAAACATTGCATTGCAAATTACATTTACATTTATTCCATTAGCAACAGAAAATGTAACATTTTTTTGATGTAATGTAACATTTGTTTGATGGCAGAGTGAAGTCACACAGCAGCCTCATATTAAACCTGTCAACCCAGGAACAAAAAAACAGAACAAGAAAAAAAGTCAAGATGTAAAGGTCAGGAGGAGGAAAACAGCCGACCGCTGTAGGGCAGAGCGGCAACGTTGGCCATTTAAAAGACCTTCTGTACAGCTGCCTTTGACAAATGTGCTTTTTGACTGTCACAGAAGGACGCACTTGTGTCCTCTATACTGCTTAAAAAAACAAGCAGAAGATATAAATGGATATAAACATATTGAACTACACGCACATTCAAAAATACCACTACCAATATCACATAAACTCACTTGTTCAAGGACAAAGCCATTTTACACACTCCTCCCCGCCCACTGCACCTCATCCCTCATCCCCAAAGTCTGGGTACATTGCAGTAGACGATGGGAGGAGGATGGGATGACAGCATGAATTAAGTGAAGGTGAACAACAGCTTCTGTAAGTCCCGACTCTCTTCCACCCTTCTTCTCTGAGAGACAAAATGCTCCTCCCCACCTGTCTCCCTCTCAGTCTACTTATCCCCACTACTTCTTCTTTCATTCTACCTCTATTTCCCAAGTGCTCCTTTTTCATTGTCTACTTTCATCTCTGACCCCACATCTTCCCTTCATCTCTCTTTTTCTCCTCTCCCTATCTCACATTCGCTTACCTTCTCTCTCCATTTCGTAATTTCCTGCTCCGCTGCCTCTGCAGTCTCCCTCTCTCTCTCTCTCTCATACACACCTAGACACATACTCACTCACAGAAAAATGCAGTCTCTCCCATCATCACTCTTACCTATAGTAACATCACATCCTTCTTAATGTGCCCGCAATTTCGAAACTCTTCCTTCCACTTCTCCTTTGTTTGACCTGACCACAGACCCACATTTTCCTCTACATTATCCTCCTTTCCCCTCCTCAACCTCTAATGAACACAAAAATACACAAATGAAGTTCAATCATGACAAGCTTAATCTGACCCAATTTCCATTAGAAGTTGATTAACCAGAGCAGACCTGTACTGTTCATGTGTATACAAAAACTTCATGCAGAGAGGAGAATTATTAACTGAGCGTGCCCTGACCATTCTGGGTGGTGTCTATCAAGTGCAGTGGAGCGCTTCCACCAAGTCCACTCTAGAGGGGAGAGGAAGGCAATTTATGTCCGTCAAAGAGCTGGCCTCCACCTAGGGGACAGGATGCAGTGAGAACCCAGAGCCTCTGCCTGCATCCTAAACAACTCCATGCTCTGCACTCAACGTGGGACTCCAATACAACTGCCAATTCTTTCTGAGGAGGACTGGTTGCTGAATGTCAATGTGTCAGCAGGCCTGATTACTGAAAACCGTCAGGTATCAAAAGTTGACTTTGATGCTTGGTCAGATTTTTAGTGCAGTTTGTGTATTCTTCGATTATGATTAGTTTGATGAAACTTTTTTTAGTGTCTATAGCCAACGGTGAAAATAAAAAGTAGAAGTGCCAACATGTTCAAGGCTCACAAAATCATCATTTTATGCATACAACTATCTGTACCTTACTAAAAATGTTGATTTAGGGTCCCTGCTCCAAACAGCTTGTTGATTTTCTTCGTTTTGTATACTGTATGTTTTATGTGTTCCTAACTCACAGTGAAATGCTTCCACTGCAGTACCAAGTGTGGCTATGATGCATGCTCCTAAATGGCTGATTCAGCAGAAAATTTTCAGTATTCACTGCCAGGTCAATTAGTGTAACTAATATTCCATCAATAAGTGCAACACTTGCAAATTGGTACTGAACAAAAACCCCAAAAACAGCTGTCCAAGGGGATTTATTATTGTTTTCTGAGTGGTTTTCTGTGAAAATAGTGGGTGGTTACATTACAACTAAGAGACAAGTATGCTTCATTCAAACTCATATCCAACCCCTATACTTATACCCCTATACCAAATTGCACCACATCAATTAATAAAATGTCTTAAATGTCTTTGTTAGAACACAATAAACTGCTCCCTGTGAGGGAACATCTCAACAATGACTGAGCCAAATAAAATCTGACCCTTGCAGTATTAAGTGAGAGTATCTTCTCCCATCAGCCTGTGACAGCACACTTGAAATAGACTTATCTGTGATTTACTGGATCACCATTCCTGCACTGAATTTTTTTGTCACTATCTCCAGGCAAAATCAGAAAAAAAAATCAATGTCAGCCTCCGCTGGCTGGGCTACCCGTCGGAGATCTTAGGGGATGGAAGAGACAGTCTATCGATCACTTCATCAATGTACTGTAAAGTCAGAAGATGGAGAATAGAGACTTTTGAGGGTGGGAGAAGGGTTTTGTAGTTTGGTGTACAAGGTCAGGGATAACAGTTCACTGCTGCTCATCTCTCTTTTTATTTGTAGTTCTTTTTTTGAGTAAAAATCTGAGAGCTTAGACAACAACAACATATAGCTTTTGTTTCACCATGCCATTATTTATTCAGGAAACAGCTGACATTTTGCTACTCTGGAGCATTTAGGTGTGTGAATACAATGCCATGAAAGAAAGACATGAGTGACAGTGTTAGACAAGCAGTTGTTGCAGCATGTCAGTATAAAAGGACTGAGAGTTTAGTGCATGGAAACACAACTGAGATGCTGATCTGTCCAGAAAAAAAACAAGCACAGCATTTCAGAAGAAACACCTCACACCCACTATTAAGCACGGCGATGGAAGGGTGATGACTTGAGCTTGTTTTGCAGACACACAACCTCAGCACCTTACAGTCACTGAGTTGACCATCAACAGTATACCAGAGTATTCTAGAGGCCAATATGAAGCCACCTCTGGGACAGAGACTGCAAGTCTTACAATAAACAATTATTTCCAAGTCATTGCTGCTAAAGGTGGCTCCACATGCTACTGAATCATAGAGGTAAGACCCACTCCAATGAGTGAAACAATAATTTTGTATTGTTTTATGAATTAATGACAAGAATGAATAGAAAAGAAAGAAGACAAGAAGGGGGTGCTAACTAATGCCTAATATATGTCATCTAACGGTTCTTCATTTTCACACCTATTAAGTTGTAAAGTAAACTGACATACAAATAAAAACCCACATACAGTACAGTGTAATTCATGAGCATCTACACTCTCTAAAAGAAACACCTACACACCCACACACACACTTAACATCTTCCCCTCCCCTCTCAGGACCAAACAGGCACTATCATCCTTCAATGTCAGCTCATCGATTGATCTGCTGCTTAAGCCCCCGTCGTGAGTCGGCATTGGTCAGATACAAAGCCACACAGGGCAATTCATCACTGAGCCCCAAACACTTAGTTTGACAATCAAGAGAGGGACGAGGAGAGAGGAGCTGAAGCAAGGAGAAAGGGGGAAGAAGAAAAGAGCAAGAAGAAAGTGAAACCCTGACAGAGAAACCAGCAGGACCTTGTCCATACACATACATATCATGCTCTTACTGTTAAGCAAGCTAGTCAGACCCACAGAAAAGAAAAAGACCTCTTTTTATTGAGAGTGATTAATAAAAGTGATTTTTTTCACCTTCTGAGGCTGGAATTCAGGAAGCATGATGCATGTGGCGCCCACCCAGAGAGGGCACAGCAGCTTGTTGACGATGCCATGCACATGGTGGAGTGGCAAAGTGTGGAGGATGACATCATCTCTGGACCAGGCCCACTCAGAAACCAGACATTGGACCTGAAGGGAAGAGAGAGAGACAGGAGTGTTTGTTTGGCATATCAAATCACACACGACACACAGCATTTCTTATACAATGATAACAAATAAGCTGTTGGGAGAATACTGATTATCAAGGGTAATATACTTGTTTGCAAGTCTGCATTTTAAATCGTTTAAACCACTTGAAAAGTTCTGCAGGATTAGATCAGGTAATATACATATTTACATCTTCATCACCCAGAAATCATGCTGGTGGACGTGAAACATGGTCATCTTAAGTCCATGCTCAGATATGAAATTGTGAAAAACTTTCATTTATGTTTGTCTCGAGTTTTCATCCACATTAACCTGACAGCAGAGCTCTGCAGGAACCCTGACAACCTGATGTTGTTGCCTTCCAGGAAAACAGACAGACTCACTTAATCTTTCACTCACTCACTTTCCTGATCCAGCAAGAGACAAATGAAGCTCTGCCTCCTTTCACCATGATTTAATTTTCCACACTGTTGGACATGTATGTCAATTTCTCTTAAAAACATACAGGGAAGTCTTCAGGAAATCTTTAATGGCATAAATTAATGTTTTTTTTTGTTTTTTTCAGGAAGCTCGACTGAAACAAAAGAAGAAATGTGCTAATCAGAGAATCAAATATGCGTGCGGAGACATCTAAAAAAAAAGTCTTTCTTTTAGATTAGTTTATTATTTGTTAGTTTAATGGTAGAATGAAAAGAAGTCACACTGCAATGTCTGTCTCGACTGTTTTCCTGCCATTATTTTATGATATATAAACTTTTAATTAGAACAAATATTAAAAGGGCTTTAATAGAACTTTTGGAATGTAAACCTTGAAATCAGTATCATACTAAATGTAGTAATACTGTACATTATGATGTACAGCATTACTATGATTAAATGCAGTATATCATTATGTGAAATGCAAAACCATTCTGTACATAACAAAGACATAAAAATAATTTTAATAATCATTTATGTTAAAACATTGCACTAGTTAGTTGGAAATCATCTTATAAATTATACATATAAATTATAAATAATCTTTCAAGTGCATATCTGACTATTCATGTGAAGAAAAATCCAAACAATGAGGTGATTCAAGCCTTCTCCATTTTGATCATAAAGTGCAATGTTCAGGTTTAATTAATATTTCCTGTGTAATTATGGGTTAGTTACCATGGCTTGGATGCTGCTGTGTTTGTGTAGCACTCCTTTGGGTCTCCCCGTGGTACCACTGGTGTAGATGATCATTGCTGGTCGATCAGCCCAGTCTGTGATGCCCATCGTCTCCTTCTCTCGTGCATTTGCACCATCTAACGTGCACAGGTCAGAAGTAGGTGGAAGTGCTATGAATGGTAGTCCCAGCTTCTGTGCCAGAGGCTCAAGGGTTTCAGCATACAGATCTGCTGCCACCAGCAATGAACTCTGCGAGTCAGAGATGATGTACTCCAGTTCAGATGGCGGGTGTTTTCGATAGAGTGGCACCGCCATCCCACCACTCATCCAAGCTGCCCATTGGGCCACGGTATAAGATGCATCATTGCCACATAAGAAGGAAATACGTTTGCCTTCTAAATCCCTAAAGTCAGAGTTTAAAGTTGTGCTGATTCTACTTGCAAGACGTACGCTGCTACAGTAAAGCTGCTCATAGGTGTGGCTGCCACTGCTGTCTATGATTGCAACTTTTTCTCCAAATGATGGAGCTCTGGCAAACACTGGCTTCAGGTTTATCCTTGCTGACGGTGCTGTAGTCCATTTATAAGTTTTTCTTTGAACCACAGTTCCCAGCAGCCATTTCCTTGGCTCTGACAGACAGTAAAGAGGGGCTTTCCATTGAAAAGAAGGACACCTCAGAGATTGGCAGGCAGCAGCCACAAGTCCGGGCAGCATGTTTGAGAACAGCTGTTCATGCCCTGCAGAGTTAGACGCTCAAGCTGCCTCCGTCCTCAGACTCTTGTGTATCTGTGAGATGAAAAGAAAAATACATTTGAGAAGCAGCAAACAAAGATTGACATCAAACAGCAAATCTAATTGTTCTCGCACATAATATGTCCATGCAGTCATCATCATGTCTTTAATTCACATTCATAAAAATAATTAATACATACATGTGGGTGATGTGTGCATTATGTTTTATGAACTATATACTTATACATTAACTTGATCACCTTTATCT
>JAVQJX010211504.1:0-16679 GCA_036025115.1 Ambassis agassizii
AGTGGCTCTCAGAGTGGGTGAAATGGTTTCCTTTTTACAAAGCGTGTTTGCCTTTTCTTAACTTGTCTGACAGCTATGGATTTGAAATGGAAACCTGGCAAGCTGTGTCTTGACAGAGAACACACTTGGAGAATACAAAAATGTATGGTTTGAGGCGTACAGAGCAAGGCATGCACGAGAACTGTGTCTGCAACTGAACAATTGACATTTTCCGCTTCATGCTTTGTTAAAGAGAAACAAACAAAAAGAGCTAACTCTGTCCCAAAACAAACACCTGACCCTCTGCTGGATATGACATGTGACTGATGGCTGCTCCATATATCAAGCAGTCAGGGTCTGGATGATGGCGCCACCTGAGATCATTAAAAGATTTTTTTCTAAACAACAGCAGGAAGTAGTTTACTACTGTACATGTCAAAACGCATACGTGTTAATTTAATTTGTGCTATGTATAGGCTGGAAAATATATCCAAGTGACAAATGGTGGTCTTAATTCACTCATACCACCAACATGACGTGCGCATTCCTCATGAAGACACGTATAGTAACACGTATCACCATCAAATCTTCCGAAAGCCCACATGCCCTTCCAAAACAAGAGACCATTAGAATGACAGGCCTCAACTGTCTGTGTGACGTCTGCTTGTCTGAGACACTAAGATGGTCTGAGTGAAGCTGGAGGGAGGCCAAAGATGACATGACACTCATCTCAGCACTACTGTTCCCTCTGTGGCTTCTTTCACACACAAAGGCATGTTTCTGAGCTGCCTGAGGGCAAAGTGCGGAGGAGAGAGAAATACTTCTCCACATCTCCAGAGAAGAAAAGTACTCGCCGGGAAAAAAAAAAAAAAAAAAAAAATCAAGTTGTATCACAGATGCTTCAGCGTCTCTCTCACATTTAAAGAAATGAGTTTTTACAAATATATTCTCTTTATAATATTTAAGAGCAGAAGTGATGGCTTCATTTTTAATCTAATTTAAATTTGCTGGAAATTAAAGATAATATTTTTCCTGGATGTTGGACTGTGACCTCTGCTGTCACACACACACACCAAAGGGTCACACATTCCAATATGATGATCTGCAAAAGAAATATGACTGAAGAATGAACTTATTCAACTCACTTAGAGGGAAAAAGAATCGGAAAACATCTCAGTGGCTGAATCACAAAAATCATTACAATTCTGAACTTTTAGCTCCTTTATAAGAAACTTTTTTTTTTTTTTTTACCTCTGAAGACTCATTGAAGATCATTTTTTAAATGTAAAGTGTTTGTTTACTCACCAAGAAAACTGTAGAAGTAATAAGAAATAGTGGAATTTTAAGACAACTGAAGCTACTAGTTTTTACCTGCTTTAACTGTGGGTGCAGTTTGGCCAAAAAGACAGCAGAGAAACTCGCTGCAGGCGAGAAAAGTTTGTAACGTCTTAAATCTGTTAATATGTATGTTTTAAACCTTACCGAACAGCAACAAACAAAAGGGAGAAGTAATATTCCTGACTCTGTTTGCCTATGAACGTTTGTAATTAATTTAACAGTTTTATTCTTTGATAAATATATAGATCATTTGTATCTGCTACTAATTAATTAGTAGCATTCAATGTAAAATGTCACAGCTAAAAGAAAAGAAATGGGAGGTGTCAAGAAGTCTGTCTGTCATTAGGAATAACTTGGGGTTCATGCCGGTACTATGTTGTGGGTCAGAGCTGTTGAGCCAAATGGTGGACACAACAGTTGAATAATTATCACTAAATATCAATAGTAAATACAAGCCAATGGGACAAAATATGTCCACTATAATTATCATAAACATTCATGATATAGATTGGAGTGTATGTCTCCATCTTGTATTACAAAGCAAAGAATGGACCGTTTTCTGTAGGTGTTTTTGTTTGAGGTGTTGGCACAGCAACACCAATTACACATGGAATATAACACCAACATATAAAACTCATTATTATCCTATGTGAGGTGGGATTCTTGCTGATGTTTGCTCAGCTTTGCTTTTTCCATTCTGCCTGTACACACTTCTGCTCACAGACATCGCTGACCTACTCTCACGCTGCAGCCTCCTCTGCCGTCTTTCACTTAGTAACCATGAGTTTGTGTAGTCCTTTCTCTCCACCTGTCAGCACCTCCCATTGCCCATGACATTTACTTTATATACATTTTCCAATGCAGCGGGGTTCAGCGCGAACGGCTCATTTCACGCGGCGGAGCCTCAATGTCGATCCCTCGAGGAAATCATTGACTAGCTCTGAACTTCACCATCGTCACTCCCTCTGCCTTGCTTTACATTACTGTGCTGGAGGTGAACCCTCAGCTGGTACATCTGCTCACTCTTCATTAGCTTGGTATGTAAATAGTTCAAGAATTGTAATAATACCCTTCATAGTGGAAAACATCACTTTAACTTAGTAAAGAGCTTTCTCCAAGTAGAAGCTGCACTGATTTGTAACTGCTGCTGTTATTCATATACTCACTTGTACAACCATATATAAACAAAGGAGGCTCCGTCTGTGTGTACATTAATCTCAAGAGGCTAAAGCAGTAACACAAAAGACTATTTTAGATCTATTATCGAAGAAAAATTCTTATTGCCATGAGTGTCTACACAGCCCTGAAAACAAGTGATATTACAGAGAGTTGAACTAATGTGTTTTCTCTGATGAAGCAATATCAGTGCAATAAATAAATAAATAAACAATGAGATTCTATTAGATTTTCAAATTGTTTTTGCAGTTTCCAGCCACTCTCTACACATTTGTGTATGCAGTTACCTTATACACCTGTGTGTGCATGCAGCCATGCGCGCATACATGTGGGCACTTACAGCCTTAAGTCAACACCTACAGGAGTCAGTCGTGGCTGAACGCGCCCAGGCAGAAAAAAAAATGAACAAAAGCCACAACTTCTCCATCAGCCTGAACTTGCAGGTTGTGTGGTCTGCCTCCTAGATCACTACCTCCCCCCCCCCCCGACCCCCCCCCACCCCCCAGCCCCCAGCCCCACCCGCTTCTTCCATCCTCCTCCTCCTGTTTTTTCCTCTTCTCTGAACTTCCCCTATTCCCACTGGTCAATTACTCTAAACGAATGTCAATCATTTCCCCCAGCTGTTGGCTCAAAATAAAACCTCCTCTAGACAAAACTGCCGCTGTCTGAGGACATAACCTGCACAAGACAATGACAGACGTGAACATGTGTCCTGGAAAGGTTTAGCTGTCATGAAGACAAACTACTGTGCTCACCTGAGATTAATCAGCAAGTAGTAAAAAAATGTTATCCCTCATTTATTTAAACACAGAATTTATGTAGGAAATTAACCTGACCAGTGCTGATCTCCTTTTCTCTCCTTCACTTTTTCCTTCTGCTGTTTAAAATGCTCCTTTTAGGAAGGGTGGGGGGGGGGCAGTGGAGGAAAAATGGTGCGCTTTTTTTCTCAGAAATGTTGGATGAACTTCAGACCACCCTGCCCAAGTCCCATCTGGTGTATCACAGCCTAGGCCATGCCAGAGGTAGTAGGAATGTGAGCGTGTGTGGTGTTTTCCCTCTGGCCCACTCTAACTATGGCTGACAATGTGCTCCACTGCTTAGGTTTGAATAATTGAAGAAACCATGAATCAGTGTCAAATGACTCTCTCTCTCTCTCTCTCTCTCTCTCTCTCTCTCTCTCTCTCTCTCTCTGTCTCTCTGTCTTGGTTCGGGGCGGCCTCCAGGCTATTGTCCACCTCCAGAGAAGAGAAAGAGAAGAAACCCTGACGTTAGTGATACATTTCACTCTCTGGATCATTAAAACTAGAGAACAGGAGTAAAGAATGAACGATTATACATGAGGCTAAGATAAGATTAGTCCCTGGTTGAAAGAACTGGGTGTTGTGATTACTTCTAACAAGCTGTGACTGACTTAGTACAGTAACATGACAAAACGACTTTAAACAAAGTGGTACTGGCCTGCGACTTAGTAAGTCATTATTAGTTGAGTAATGAGGCTTTCTGTGTGGTGGGAATGTCATGCAACGTCGCTAAGAGCAGCTATTCACAATGTAAGAAGGAAGGGGGGGAAGTCCACTATCTTGTATGACTTAACAGGATATGACCCAATGTTATGTCATCTGCTGTCCCTTCTGGTCATTTACAACTCACATAGGGCATGTCAGATTACTCCCACTAATTGACTGATAAATTTAAATTCTTACTCAAAAATGTTTTTTTTTGTATTCATTAAAAAAAAAAAGAAGAAAGGAGGTGAGTTTACTGTTCAGCCTAATTTTTTAATCCATCGCACTGGTAGCTGAGCAGCAGGACGACAGGCTCTGGGTTTGGGAATGGGGAGTGTGGGGCATGGTAAGAGGTTTAACTGCTATGTGAGAACTCAAGGCTTCTAAGGTCAGCAGCTCAGTTATAGTCACTGTGTGACTGGCACAGATTGGGCGCGCAGCAGTGTCCGCATGACTCCCCTGTTCTAACCCACACCATGGCACAGAGCAGGCCTGTACCAGCGCACCGACACACCACCGTTCCGGCACACATACTGTACTCGGCTCTCATGCTGTCACAAGAACCAGACTATGGTTATTTGGTGAGAGAGAGAGAGAGAGAGAGAGAGAGAGAGAGAGAGAGAGACATAGACTCAAGAGGAAAGCAGGTATTTAAACTGTTCGTTTCTGTCTCAAAGTTAAACCACAAAATCCCAAACCCCCCTGCCTCACTCACTGCAATTCATTGTCGATTCTTAGCACTGAAAGTTATTTCTCGTGATCTCCAAATATTTTTAGGCACTATAATTTTCAAAGTTAATGACAAAAACTGTTCACATCACTTGACAAATATTCCCCAGTAGCGCTTTTCTTCTGTCTTTTTGTGCATGTACTTGCAGCTCATATATTGCCCGGAGTCATACAGTTTCTTGACAACAGCTCTGATGATTAAAGCATTGAAAGTCATGAAAATGGGCCATTATTAGAGTGAAACAAAGAACGTCTGCCGTGCCTCAGCCCATTCCTGTCAGCGTATGTCTGACTGTCTCCTTTCTCGAACTAATGCTCAGGCTTTATGGATAAATGGGCCTTCTGGAGCAAACATTAGTGTATATAATAACACCCACATCTGGCAAACACGCACATTCAACAGGAGAATCTAAGTGCACATCAGGTCAGGCTTCTATAGGACTGTGTTTATGCAAGATGATCAGAGCAGTGGGAGTCTAAACCTGCTCTTCTGAGAGTTCATGAAAGTCAAAATCCTTGCAAACAGGTGGATAAGATTATTAAGATTTTATACATATTGTTAAAAAACAATTCATTTCATTTCATAAGAGGTGCCATGTGTCTTGTATTCCCACATAACTAGGCAAGGATGTGGTCAAAGATGGAAAATACAGGACATAGCGGTTGCACTAACTAGCATCAACTCATCAATGCCTGACCACTAAAAGTACCTTGAGTCTATATTAGTTTTCCTGTTTCACAAATTGCCCATGTCTCCAGCTCCATCTGCAAAGATCATCATGTTTGACGTGCGACCAACAAGAGTTTCCTTCTATGGGAGTTTCCTCTCCCCATATCTTCGTCATCTTCGCCGTCCTTTTATAATCAAATATGTCTTGGCCGTGTAACAACCATGTTAACATACAGTATGAGCCCCCATAACAATTCACAACAGAGACCACTGAAACTGTCATAATGAAGGTGTACTGACTGTGAAATTAGAAAAGTGACTTTGGGCTCATTTTGTTGGATGGTTATTAGTTTTAACTACTGTATTGTTTCACTGATTTGACTCTATTGACTCTAATTTTTTTTTCCACCATTCTGCTGCTGTTTCACAAGGAAGCTGCAGAAGATGCTGCACCACCCTGTGGCCCCCGCAGGCATAGCAGGCATTTCCAGATGGATGTCATAGAGCTGAAGACTCAAAGCAAAGCAAAGCATGGCTTAGCTCAAATCTGGATGTATCAAACAGAAATATAAAGAAAACAAAGCCCCCTCTTTTAAAAGGCCTTGTGGTCAGTTATCTAAGCCTGCAGGTTTGCGTGATCTCACCACACTACAGTGTCGCAGCTCCAATGCTGAGAGAATCCTATCTTCTTGGCTCATGCTAAAGTGATACCCTTTGAGGTGTGGCTGTAGCCACAGGATATCCTATGAAGTTGGGAAATCCCTCTATCAACGGCGCTCCCCGCCCTGCTGCACGTCAGGGCTAATCAGTCCTTAAGGCCTGGTAATGAGACGCCTGCCACCACTGTCTGCCAGGCAACGCCAGCCGGAGCCCACACTAACTCTGCTCCATCTAATGAGCGGTAATCACCCAGCAGCTCCCCACAAACCGCTGCAGGGATGCCGGCACGCACATAATGCTGGGGCGAGCCAGAAGATAGGAGGGGAGAGAGAGAAAGGAGGGAACCAAAAGGAAATGGTTACATGGAGCAGCTTAAAAAACAAATTTGTGCTAAAAGAAATGAGGCTCCTTTAAAATGCACAGCTGTTTGATACACACCAGGAACTAACTCAGCAAAGTGATAAAAAAACTTTTTTACAGCTGCATGCTGAAAAATCACTCCTCAATAAATGTACACACATCCCATTTGTTATCCTGTTGTTTCTGGCATGTTGCCTCACTTAATGGAACGCTGAAAACAATAATAATAACATCTGAAAGAGCCTCAGCGCCGCTTCAAAAACAAACTGATGATATTGCAGCAATTAAAAAGCCACAGTCATAGCAACCACTATGTTTGCTTCTTCCGGATGCTGCAGTGCTTCTGTGATTGGTAAATCCCAGTTGCATGACTGTGGGCAGCCTTCCTGTATATGTCGCACATGAACTAAATAAAAACAAACTCTTCACTCTGTGTAAGGACTCACATTCAGCCCCTGTTTACAAGACCACAGAATGACATGCCTTTTACCAAAACTCAAATTTAAACCCAACAGCGTTGTCTCACAGAGCCGCACTGAACAAACAGATCACTTCCCCCCCAACAGCAGTTCGCACAACTCCTCATGGAGGTGCTGTTACCTGGTGAGGAGAGCTTGGCGAGCATCCCTGATTCAAACTCTAATGATAACCGATTTAGCAGAACCAGCACCTGCCACAACAGGCTGAGGGAAAGAAAATGAGCGTGTGCATTCTTGCGGCAAAGGATGACAATTTAAGCGAGTGCTTGACTACGCCAGGAATCCCACCCCACCCTCGGCCGTGCAGACTATGGGCAGGAGAGGTTGTGTTTATGTTACACTTACGCTCCACCGCACTCTGGAAATTGGGTATGCAACATTGACCCTCTATTTTGAGTAAATCAGTACCCAGGAGGCCCTAGGATGCCTCATGCTCGTGGAATATTTATTTGAACAGGTTTGTGTTAGTGCCCCCCCCCCCTCCTTTCTCCCCATTCAAAGCTGAGCAGGACTTTGCCGGAGCGTCACTGGTGTCGAGTTTCTGGGAAGCTGGCCACGGGGCAGTCACATTTTGTATCAGTGTCACCTGTGCAGTCTCTTTCAGTATGTTTCGTGTTCCTCAGCTGCAGGGCTAAATCATTCACTGACACTCATTCATATTCCCCTTCTCACTGGGCTGCAGAATAATAAATCTGGAGTATCAAAATACCACATGTCTCTCTGCACTACACCGGCCACAGATAGAGAACAGGCTGACAGAGGGAATTGAAAACAAGTGCTAACTGAATAAGTAAATACGCATTACCATTAGGACCATTAAGGCACATGTGAGTGCCAATTTGGCACGTCAGCTTTAATACACACCGCCTGCCAAGGGCGACACTGCAACAGGAAGGGAGACCGAAACAGAGAGCGGGGTTACATTTGTCCTTCTAATGCAATTTTAGAACTGAACTGAAACCAGTGATGAAGTCTGAGACGGAGAAAGTACTTGATACAGATGATGACGCTTTACTAAGAAGGGCTGAGATATTTCCATCATACTGTATGGACCTATTGCAGGTGCCATACAGCATGTTTGCATCATCTTTCTAAAGATGAGTGCCAAAAATGTGACCAAAAAAATGGGTGTAAACTACAACAACAATACAGATTACTTTAACACTTTTCTGTGAGACTTTCTGCAGGATAACCTATGCCTGCAGGAGAAGGTGAAACCTTTTTCAACAGGTCGTCAGGTCTAACACATTAGTCTAACGGGCCCTTAGGGGACACTTGCTGTGCTCTCTCGCAGGTTCACAACAGTTCCCAGATCACCTAACACTCCTGGATCCTGCACAACTCTCATACCTACTATAAATTTGACTCTGCTGGAAAGACTTTAAGTGTCATCACTCTGCAGTCTACAACCATTTGTTTCTGTGTGTGTCTGCACCGTTGCAGCCAAGAGGAGCACTAACGACACCCTTCAACAGTAGATACACGGGCTCGGCACAGTTTTGCCACCACGAGTGTCAGCTTTTTTTTTTCTTTTTTTTTTTTTTTAGAATAAATCTCTATGTCCCACCTGATGTGTTGACCTCATTTGAATGACCTTGGCTAAGAGGGACAGGAAAGCTGACAGACTGGAGTTCAGAGCTTTAGAAGCCACTCTGAAGTGCAGGTCATAGTGGGCTACACCTAAAAATCCGAGGCGTTCCCTGGGAATGACTTACTTTGAATTATACACCCCTGGTGCTCCTTCTAAATTAAACATTATTGTGTGTATATGACATGATTCATGATTTTTTTTTTTCTGATTAATTTCCTAACACGTGTTCCAAGTGTTTTTTAGAATCTGATGGAGGCAGCAGAAAAAGCCCCTGCCAGGTCTGTGTGATGTTTATGCTGGATGGGGGAATTTTTCTGTGCAAGCTGAGCAGACGTTTCGGCCACCAGTTCAGTCAGTCAGATTTTGCTTTATTGTTACCAGCTGTTGAGTCTGAGGCAATATACATACACTCACCTTTCGCTCCGCGGCTGTTTTCAGAGTCGACTGAGGATATGATTTTACAAGTGTTTCAGCAAAATAATCACCAGACCGCTACCTGCCATTCAAACGTGCCAGGGGGAACTTTACAGTGTGCGCTAGGTCAATTGTCAGGAAAAAAAAAGAATGAGGTAGAACCCTTTAAATCCACCTTTAATAGATGCTGCGTTTAATTTAATGTAGTACCCGCTGACATTACTTTTTTAATTGTGCGCTAAGATCATGCGCAGAGAACCTGTCGCTGCAGCTGTGCGCCCTCCCTATCCAAATAAACTTCACTTTCTTTATGAGATTGAGAGAGAAAAGTTGTTACCTGCTTTGCAATGAAGGAACCAATCAAATCAATGAAAGCAGCATCACAGTGTGTCAGTCAGTCCTTACCCGAAATATGCTGCGGTGGGTCCAGGCAAGTGGAGAAGATACACTATAACTGTGACCGATAACCATCCCAGGAGTAGGTGTCCATCCAGCATTTTGCTGCGGCTCCAGGGCAGATCATTTCGTTTCTCCTGAGTAGCTGTGTAAAATCCCTTGTTGAACGTTCAACACTTCTTATACAGAGAGGAGCAGCGCTGCGCTCCTCCCATCCACAGAGGGAGAGAGAGAGAGAGAGAGAGAGAGAGAAGCCTGTGCAATACATACTGACAACTGAACTGATTCACAATTCCCTCTCAGGTTTCAGATAGATTATTCATCTCAGTGCGTCTTAATTTATGATTGGTGTGACAGCGTCTCCTCTGTGGGCGGTTTAAACAGCACACAGTCACTGTTTGTGCAGACTGAGGTCAGTCTGAGCTGGACTGGACTGTATGATAAAATACCTTCAGTCAGTGACTGTTTATTTCCAGAATGGCAAAGCCTGGATAGGTTTTATCCAGCACAAGGACTACAATACATAACACCAGTCTATAGGCTGCAACACACAAAAACTGACTTTTGTCATGATGTAATGTTTTTAATGAAATTCTCTGATCAGAATCTACATCTTTATAACTTTCCTTTCTAAAAAAAAAAAATCACTGCTATATGTGGTCCTTTTGAATATCTGTGATAAAATGAAGCAAGAAGTGGTTTAAGGACTTTCTCCTACTTTCTACTGTACATGAAGTGTTTAATAGCTCTCTTGGATTAGCAGAACAACGAGAGCAGACGATCTTGCTATCGATTACAAAATACAGGAACAGCTTTAGTTTGGATACATTTTTTTTTCAGCTGAAGTTGATGATGTAAACAGAAAGTGTGAAAATATGTATGAACTCCTTCACTGTATGTTGACATATTAACTTTGCATTATGTGCCCTGATGAGGGCTGTGCTGCCTGTCCGTGTTCAAATATGACAACAGTTACTTACTTCTAATGAGAGCAGATACAAACATTAGTTCATCATTAACACACATTCACACACAAACAAGTGTTTCACTCAAAAAGCAAGTTAGTATTTTATAGTTTCTAGTATTGTTATTATAATTTAAGTAAAACGATCTTAATGTTTTTACTACTCATGCTGCTCTGCATGGAAAATTGGCTCAGACTATAGAGTCTGGATTCCAAACTCACTCATATGTTGTCATCACTGTGTTGATTTCAGCTGTCATAAACACATCATACCCCACAGAACGAGCTTCCTGTTTAGCAGATTGTGGCTGTAAAAGTTTTAAAAAGAAAATCAGTCTGTTCTTGTTTTTTTTTTTAGACACAGTGATCGGTTCTCCTAAATCACATGTGCTGAGGTGAGTTCATGAACACTTCACAATGAAGTAAATATGTCCGTAAATACAACTGCAGGCGATTTCACCTAACCCTAACAAATCTGAAAGCTGAAGACAAAACCTTTAATCACTTTGCAAAAATATGATATTGAGTGCCGTAAATCAATTGGCAAACTATCAATCACTCTGGCAAGTAATCTGAACCCTTTGGCAAGCCTGCTCCTGAAAAATATTTACTCTTCCTACGCATTTGATTGCATAAGATTTAGAGATTACCAAAACATCTAGTTATTGTCACAGAAAACCTTCTATAACATGCAAACTCTATTGATTCACATGTATTTGAAAGTTTACTTTTACACTGATACATAATACAAAAGATTCTTTTTCACATGATGTTAACCCAAGTATGAAGGTTAATATCTGTTTTTCTTACCTCAATGTCATTCCAAGGAATGTTTCACAATATTTACACACCTCTAAGATTTTTAAGAAGCAGTATTTCAGATTTGTTGACCTCTTCATTTGTAAATAATATCCAGCAACTGTTTGCCATCTGAGAATGTCTTTAGTCAGGGACAACCCTACTTAACTCCTGTGTAAACACCTTTCAGTGGCTTAGCTACCACCTGACATCTTTTGTGTCCGCACACACCTTGATTTCTGGCAAGTAAAAGAGAGAGAGAGAGAGGTATCTGAACTTGGGTAGGGTCCAGGTTTTTCTCAGCTACACCTGGGGAGCGCTCCTGCCAGGACTCAGGATGAAGTCTATTCATTCCCCAATCTCAAACAATATCCAGGCAGATCACAAACAGCCACAGATGGGCCAAGTGGCTTCACTGAGCCAAGCTTCTACTTACTGTGTGTAAACACAATGAGCGCCTCAAATTTGAGATTAAAGTGAGCAAGCTCGATAATTATGGTTGCATGTTTCATGTGATATTGGATCCCTGATGATCATTCCTGTCAACAGATTGGCAGTTATTAAACTGTGTAAGTAATTTGAGTATGAGCGATCAGGACAGGTTCCACTATGGGAAGGTATGTTTCACCAGAATCTTGATATTTTGGGTTTTATTTTTTTTTTGGCTGTAGAAATGAATCTTACATTCAGGTGTCTGTTGATATAAGGCCTCAGCCAGCTGCTGGTAGCTCTGCTTTATGCTAAATTATTCAAAGAAGTACACCTTTATTCTTGCCTTGCCATGCTGTGTGAATGCAGCATGCCCAGCACATTATAGAGTGACCGCCTACTCCTTTCTGCTCTGTGGCTGAATACATTTAGCTTAAAGTTCTAAAGATAAGAAATCTTTTACAATAAGCCCATCTTCAGCGGTCTTTGAAAGCAGAGCCACATAACTGCATGTTCATGGGGCTAGGGACGAATCCCTTATACTGAAACAAAACAGCTCCCAATGTCAGGGGCACACGAACCCTGGATTTCTATGTGAAAGAGTGCTGCTATTGTGTGATACGATCATATGTATCATTATGTGAGGATGTGTTGTTTGCACCTTATCAGCATTGTTTGAAGTCACTAATTTGCATGTTAAATCTTTATGTTAAATTAGCAAACATTATATGTAAAATTATTTCTTAGTTCAGAGCAGCTACAGAGAGTGAAAGTCCAGCCATTGTTATTGAGACCTTTTATAACATGAAGGCAGGCAGAACATGTCATCTACAGTAAGCTTATTCAGTCATTTCTCAACCAGAAGATTTGACATGGACTTTATTCAGAAGACTGCAGCCACTGTAGAAATGTCACCCTGTTATCTGCAGCACATTGGCAATCATCTGAATTAAAATGCCAAACTATTCCTTTAAAATGTCTGTTCTCACAGAGTATATTAGGACAGGAGGATTAGTGCAGTCCCGGCTAAGTTTATAATTTACTTTGGATTTATTTGTTGTAATTTTTTCAACTCAATATCATTTGTGAATACACACACAGGTGAGCACATGAAAGCACAGGAATGTGCTTTTTTTTTCAACATTATAAGCTTGTCAGTCCTTCCTACAGGGCAGTTATTCAGAAGTCTATAGGCCCCCAGTCAGGGCTCTGCTTCTTAATAACACCTGGTGTTAAGGAGATCAGTGGGAGGGTTTGTCAGTACATGACAAGAATGGACACTAATCCTAGGCAATACCCACTGGTCCTGCATGTCTCTTGAGTGGGATAATTGATTCCCACACCCTTCTTAAAACACACTCACCCCCTCCTCTCAGACCCAGAGACCGAGAAAACAGAGCTTTCATTCTGGAGTCAAGGGAACATGGCTACGAGGACAAAAAGGTGTTATTTTTATTTATTTATTTATTTGATAGAGCCCCTTTGAGAGTTCAGCTGAAGTCTGCTATGAGTTTTGCAGGTTGGCTTTTAATTTTTTTTTGTTGTTGTTGTCTGCTCTCTGTCATACTTTATGTGATCCTTTGTCTCACATAATACATATGCAAATGAAATAAACATATAGATCACTCTAAAAGCAGACATTGTCCATGACAAAGTCACTCTTAAGTAACAGTGAAGGAAAGTAAACTTTGTCTGAGCTCAGAGTGTGACCAGAATACTCAGCTCAGATTAGAGCGTCAGCTTGCAGTGTTACATTTCTTTGCAATTACAATGAGGTTCCTCTGGGCATTGAGGTTGGTCTGTGCACCGACTATTCAAATGAGATGGAATGTGCTGAAGGATGTAGATGGAGTTTGAGGTATTTCCTTGAAAGAAGCAATCTCCTTGAATCCATTCAAAACAGTTTGCTGTTATTGTGTGTATTTTGATAGGCAAGTCATCTGTCAACACAAGTTAGACCAATGAAGAGATCTAGAAAGATGTAGGCATTTAATTTTTAATGCAAGACAGATTGCATCTCACAGGTTATGCAACACATAAAATATGACATTGTATTCTATAGAAAATGTCAGATTTTGTCCCTCCTCCCTCTCCTCAGAGTCTTATGTATTAGCCTTGGTCTGACCTTGTCTTGATATCACATCCCTGGAGAGGAATGTAAATCGTATCCGTCCAATCCCAACCCAGTTACCACCAAACTCCTCGTTCTCACCACCTCTACTCCGCTGCAGGGCCACATGATCTTTTCCATGTACCAGACATAATTTGTGGCTTAGGTTTGGAGGCTGACGGTGCGTCTGCGCCACTCTGCTGTTTCAGGCGTCGGGTGCACCGTGTGCTTCAGTTCTCAACATTCAGGATACAGGAAAGGTCCGTCCTCAGGGGCTGCAGAGGTAGCTTTTTAGTTTTTGTAACCCCCATTGCAAGAACTGTCCGCCCCCGTGAGTGAGTGAGTCCTACAAAACAATAAATCAGAAAGAGCAAAATGCAGATAAAAGAGAAAAAAAATGAAGAAGATTATCAGAAGTTGTCAGATTTTCCACAAAAAATAAAAATTTAAATCTAAATATCAGCTGGGGTTGATGGAAGGAGGAAAACAAACAAAAACATTGTAGTGGAACTTAATCCCAGTGCTTCATTTGTGGCATGTAAACCATCGCCTGTGCACATTGTCTTGTGAAGTGTTGTGACACACTTGAGCCAAATTGCATGTGAACATGTGGTAGCTTGTCATTTCTTGAAAGAGTTTAAGTAGGTACGTCTAAGCTGCTGCTGTGCAACTGAACATGAAACAGCACTAAAATACGGTCTGATCTTCTGCTTTATTTTGATACTGTGAGAAATTATCCTTCTAATTCGTTTTTTAAGGGAGTCACTGTGAGTCTTGTCTTGATCCTGCAGCATCATGTGGCCATTCACTGAACTGCAGTTTTGCGCACTTCCTCATTGGCTTTATTTCGCAGGCACAGCTTTTTCATAAATAATCCTCTTTTATTGTCCTTGAAGAAATGTGATCATTCATACAATTTGACTCTATGTCACTGGAGAAACATTCATGAAACAGTGACATAAGCAGTCCGTTGCTTATTGTATACTGAAGGGGTCATGCACCTAGCAGCAGGTGTTGTTGATGGAATGGTATGATCTGCTTTGCTTAGCATTAATGACACAAGACAGAGTCCAGCTGCAGCCTCCCTCTCAGCTGATTATGACCTGGGATGACCCAGAGGAGAGTGTCAATGAGTGGAAAACACCAGAGAAGAAGAGAAAAGAACAAGACTTTCTCTTTCAGAGAGTTGATAGAAAACACAATGCCCTGATATGACATGCAGGGCTGTTCCTGTAATTAAAGCTGTGTTGTTTCTTCTTGTTTTCTGGCCTCCGGAGTTTCATCCTGCTGCTTCAGTGTGTGACCTCAGCACTGACAAAATTATTTGAGTCCCTCTGAGGGAAAATCTCAAGGCCAAAGATTCCCACCACTGACTGTTAAAGACAAAGTGAAACATAATGGGCAAACATGCAGACAGATAGTTGATTCTTCTGATCCTAGTAGTAACTTTTATGAATCAGAATAAAGACTTAAAAATTGGGTACAGAAATTCCAGCCTGATATCACAGAACAGTGTACTCAGCCAAACATGATTCAGTGATGACCCAGTTGTTAAGCAATCAGGTAGATCATTAAAAAACAAATTAATTCATAACATTTAAAAATGATTCGTGTCAGACTGTCACCATCTTCTGCTACCATCAATACAAGTTTCCATCTCCATTGATATGTGGAAAACGTACTGAAAACAAATATCATGTAATATTTTCCTGGTAAGGTCCATTAGTTTTTCTCTGCTGCATTTGACTCTTATTCTGAGGTTTAGATCAATAATTTAAATGCATCAAATGTGACTCCAGAACATCCTCATCTTGTATAGAGACCGGTTGTAGTGACACAAAGGACAATAGGGTATGTAGAGTCTAGTTACATGTAGAACAAGTAAAGGGGCTACTTCCTTAATTATGGTTTATTCTGTTATTCCTAATAACAGGCCAGCAACATTTTTTTTTCATTTATGTTGTAGCTTGATTGACCCGCTCATCACCAGCTTAAACATTCAGCAGGCTGCATAACAATTCATGGGTGTATCTAAGTGTGACCTCAGAGACTTCCAGGACTTAAAGATGTGAAAGTGTCTCACCATGACTTCTCTTATCAGAAGCCTTTTTACACCCTGTATTACCAAGAGGCGGCTTAGGTCAGATAGGGATGTCAACGCCTGTGGCAATGCCCATCCTGAAGATAAAGTCAAAGCTGAAGCAGAGCCTTTACTGTTGTTTCCCATGTCTGGAGACTGTCAGAGAAGCATGAGGGAAAGTGATGAGTTGTTTCCAGGTGTAAGCTGCAAAAAGTGAGTTTTTTTTAATGATCATTTACAGGAAAGAATTTAAGGTTGCAACATCAGACAACAGATCAGAGAGCACAGAGAGATCAATGTTGGCTGCCTGGAGGCTCAGCTTGCTGTTGCTTTTTTTTTTAGCTTATTTTACGCTCACTATAAGTGATTATATTTATTTTGTTTTATTTCATTACGTTTATTTCTGGTATTTCAGTTATTCATTGAACGTATCTCACTTGAACCTGATGTTTTTTTTCTGTGGTTTTAAAAGTTGTTCTAAGGCATTTCTTTGCTTTATGTAAAACACTCTTTGCTATATAAATCTTGCCTTGCATTACCTTAAAGAATCAAAAAAAAAGGTGCCAAAATATACAATGCATGGTCCACACATGCTTCCAATTGAGTATTTTTTTCTCTCACCTTGAGTTCAGCAGGGGCAATAGATTAGGACACAATACCACTACGATGCTGACATCTAGTGGTGTTGTCATATGTGTACAGATGTTAAATTGTCTTATATCTTTGAACAAATGTCTTTGTTTCTTCTTTTAAAGCACCAACTGTAGATTAACAGTCATTGGGAAAATATTTGTGGAAAAGTGAATGAAGTAATGATTACTTCAATATTTTTATACTGCATGATGTTAGTGTGGCTGTGTTGTGTCAAACAGAGGGAGGCTGACTGAGGCCCATGTTTCAGAGCAATGACAAGACTCACTGCAGAGGGCACCATTCAAAATGACTTCACCATCACAGTGAGGTTACCATGGGCACACAGAGCTGGTATTTTTTGCTGTGTG
>JAVQJX010211550.1:0-15336 GCA_036025115.1 Ambassis agassizii
GAATTCCTCAAAGACAAAAAATAGCTACTTTCTAACACTAGCAGGGATATTAACTTAAAAGTAAAAGCCATCCCTGGAAATAAATTCCAAAGACGACTTGTAATATCCATAACCTGCAGCTATGATTAATAGAATAAACCATGTTAAGGTCAAAAGAAACATGTAAGAGGAAAGACAGGATGGGGTCGAGTCTTGGATTAAGGTGCTACATGCACAAATGGCTCCAGGTTTCCTGCAACTGACTGAACTCATCCTTGAATTACAGGCCACCCTTCAGAAATAGAAAATATAATGCAGTGGTCACACAGCTCTATGTACACACACACAAAGACATCTACACACACAGTGAAGGAGTGTGACCATCTGGTAAAGTGTCTGGTCAATCAAAGGGAGACATGAACTGGAGATGAACCAATGACCTGCATCTCTTCTAGGAAAAGATCTACCACTGGGTTGGCATGACACACACAGAGGTACATTAGATGGCAGAGGGATGAGCCAGCCTAAATGAATGTTGTATTGATCTGCAGATGCTTTTTCCACTGCAGTCAGCCAGGTGTGAAGATATGAGACACAGGTGTTAACAGGCTGCAGTAGAGGAGCAATGATTGTGATTAAACGCACTGAATGGATGTTGTATCATAAATATAATGCAAAGAATGAATGAACACAGTAAAGTGTATTAAGCGAAAAAAATAAACATATACAAAATCCAATTCAATATTGGTAGCAATATGATGACAACAGTTTTTAAACAAGTAGGGTGATAATATGCCCATCTTGTGTTTCTGCTGCTCCAAACTTTGCATTTAAAATGACAACACTTCTGCGAAGAGAGGTTCTATTTCCTAACTAAACATCAAAATAGTGTCACATTGTTTTCAGGTTGAAAAATCTCTGTAGAAGCCGTTCTGTGTCAAATCAGAGCCAATGATATCTTTTCCAGAGCTTCAAGTTCTTCAAGTCTTGAGGCTGATTCACATTGGTTTTAAATAGAGATGCACAAAACTGCATTTATCTGGATATCTGCTGTGCCAACTGCTTTTGGCCAATTGCGGATACACAAAGAGCAGCAGAAGGAATGGCAATGCATAGACTAGGCTACCAGTATTAATATTCTGACTGACATGTTATTTTTGATCACATTTTTCGATCACTAGGGAAAGTAGTATTTATCAGTGTAAATTTATCCATTTATATACACAGCATTTTTGTATTTTATATTATGGCCTATTTATAATGATCAAGCTGGTGACAACAGTGGAAACTGGACTTCATATTTTGTAGTTAGCCTGTGATCAATGGTGGCACACAGATGGTACATCAATGACCAGCAGAAGAATTTTTTGGTTTCTTTGAAGAACCCACCCTTTATTTCCTTGACGCCATCTGGCATGTAAGGTTCTTTTAACCATCACCAAAACCTTTCTCAAGCCACGACCAAGTAGGTCACCAAAATGGAGCCAGAAATGGTGGCAGAGATTTTCTTGATGCTTTTTCTTTAAGGCACAATACACATTACATCAAGGCTGCTTTTGCAGACTCTGAAAAACGAACATTTTTAAGACTCACATTTCTTACAGGAAAGCATCGATATTCAAATGTTCACTTCTGAGTCTTGTTTGTGATTTAAAGATGGCTCCCCCTGGGGAATGAGCCAATGGTGTTATTAGCAGTCAAGACAGAACACATTTTCATAGCCTGAGTTCTCCTTATTTCCAAAGGGTTTCAGCCTTTCTATGTGGAGGAGACACCCAGTATCGATCTGGGTCTGACACATCACCAATGACTCACCGAATAGGAAGACAGAAAGGGAATATGTGTGTGAGCGTGTGTGTTTAGAGGGTAGAAAAAAAGATGTGGGTCTTTCCAGAGATCCCTGCAACACTATGCTGTCCTTCAAAGACAGAGAAAGACAGAGAAATCTGCAGAGGCAGTTTTCTCTGTCTCTTTTTCTTTCTTTCATGGTGCAGTTTGAAGTTAACAGCATTTTTAAGCTAGATGACCATGCAGAATAACAAGCAGTCTTGGGACTGGATAACCCATGAGCATGATTACTTTCTATAGGATCCAAACCTTGCTTCTACGTGTTTTCTAAGGCTCCCCCTCCCTGTGTCTTTCCTGTCTTTCTCTATCTTGTTGTGCCTTTGTGTCACTGATCACCTCCTCTTCTTCATCTCTTGCTCTCCTCTGTCTGTCACATCACTCTCTTGCAGGAGATGACTGGCTGCTGTGTACCGATTAGGTCCAAGCTTGCCTCCCTTTGTGTGTGTGATTGCCAGGCCAGTGGCATGGTTGAAATAGCTGGACTTCAACTTATTAGATGAGTCATTACACAAGGGAAAGTGATGGAGCATGAGGAGGAAGAAGAAGAAGAGGAGGAGAGTCCACTCACAGAGCGATTGTTGACATAAAATCCACATTTTGTTTTTCTCCTTGGCCTTTTATTTATACATTGAGATGTAAAAAGAGAAAGAAAAAGAGAATGAAAGGCATAAAAATGCAGAAAAAAGGCACAATAAAGGACAAGGAGAGAAAAAAGGGAAAGAGAGAAAAAACTGCAGCAGGCACTTTATTCTCTGTCTGTTTAACAAGCTAGGTAGTGTTCCAGAGCAAATCGCAGACAGCTTGTGCATACTAATAGATTAATACTCCAGTCATTACTGCTTCCATCAGCACAATAGTAAATATTCCCCTAATTGCATATCACAGATAGCACTACAGCTTTATGTTGTTTATGTGTGTGTTCTTGGTGGTGGTATGTTTGTGTATTTATCCATATTCCATATACATTCCTGTGACTGTGCGTACGAGGAAATTGCGTAAAGTTAATTGGTTGCAGATAATGAAAGCAGTGTCACGTTCCATTGCTTTCTCTCTGCTGGGTGTGAACGTGTTTGAAATGAAATTTAAGGCAATAATAAATTAGCATGATGATTGTAAACAAAACGCCATTTGAAAGAAGTCTTTGTGAACCAATTAGTTGATTCATTGATTAGTGAATTGAGAGAAAATATGATGTTATTAGCCTGTTCTAGTGTCTGAAATGGAAGGATTTTCTTCTTTGTTCCATTTGATTGAATCAGAAATATCAAAAAGACATCTTTATTTGATGGTCAATTGGTTTGACTATCTGTATCTGTAAAATGTTTTTTCCCCATTTTATATTTTGCCATTAGAACCTTACAGTGTGCTCTTTGTACTCACCTCAGTTGTCTAGTAGTGTATGAATATGGTCAGCCTAGTTAGTACAATGCATGTTGTATGCATATCTGTACCTACAACACAGCATGTATTTAGGGAAATGAGCTTTAAAGTGGTTGTTGATGTTTAGAAAACACAAGATTTACTTTTGCTGATTCAACTTAAAATACAATAATATTTTAGAGGAAATGTGAAAAGTTTTTTAAATAAAGACTCAAAATGCCATTCTAGGAGCCTTGTTTCCAATGTGGCTATTCACTCTGAGCTCTCTATAGCCATACATTTACATCTTAAACTATATTCTTCCATGTGCCATGATGCTGCTAATGTTGCTTTTTGTGTTAAAGAAACCCTTTTCTCTTGTGAGTCTGAGACATCAATATTGAAAATGTTGCTTGAGTACACTTACTTATTAGAAAAATGTGTCCAACTTTTGTTTACAGACCAATGTTCAGCTCATTATTATGCTCAACTCATACTAGACTGACCATGATACACCCAAAAAATGTGGGAACATTGAAACAATGACAGGAACCAACATAACGACTGTTCCCCCTCACCAAATACACTTTACTCAACCATACAGCCTTGTTTTCATTCATGAATATTACATAGCCGCATGATTGGCTGCCAGATCATTATACTGATGAGTGAGAGCAGGCCATCTGGTGGTGGTGAGAGGGTTATCACGACTCACTACCACTAAGCAGCCCACACTTGTGAACAGGTTTGAAAAGAATACAATGTGTTTCTGTGCCTGTGTGTGTGCCCAGCTGTGTGTGCCAACTGCCAGTGTGTGAATGTGTGTGTAAGTACAGAACAGATACGAAATTTTTCCAGCTTTCCAAATACAGAATGTGCCGCAAAAGACGCCCCCCCTTCCAGAAACAGTATCTCTTGGGTAGGTCTGGCCCTCCAGAGGCGAGGCAGGCAAGCTGTGTGCGGTAGCTACCCGGTGGGAAAGAGCCTGTGACAGGCTGCTTGCAAAGGCATTCTGGCCTCCTTTCCTGGAACTCAGTGCTGACACAGGTGTTGGGCTCAGGTGGGCGAAAGCAGAAGAAACTTGGCAGGCAGGTATAAAGCCGAAAAAAAGTGAGAGCAGCATTGTGGGCGGTGAGGAGAGAAGGAAGGAGTAGGAAAGAGACAGAACAAAGGAGGAAAACAGACTCGGGTACAGCTGGATTGAGCCCATTCAGGATAGGCTGAAACAGACAGTCTGCCTTCCTGCTTATAAAACTTGCCTTACTGTGAAGGGTTAAACAATTCTCAGTTTCTTCAGCTTTCTCTGCAGCTTTTGCTTTTTTCCACTCTCTAAAATAAGCCTATATATGCATCTCCAGGGAGCACGTGTGAATGAAGAGGGCTGAGAGGTACTCAGCTTCTGTCCTGCTTTCACATCCTCTGTACACACATGCAAAAAACACACACTAAACATAACACATTCATTCACTATTTAAGGTCCACCGCTCACTACAGAGAAATAAGGAGACCAAGCCCAACAGCAAGCTCCTGTTTCAGCTTATGTCCCTCCCTACAGGCCATGTTTGCCTGTGCTCACTTGACCATTGACTAATCAATGTGATCCTAATTGAGCCTGAAATAGAAATGGTGATGGTGTACATGTTTATTGCCAGGCAAACAATCCATGTAAAAAAAGGGAATGTTTGTTGACACAGCATCGATATGAGAAAGCCCCTTTGATGAAAGCCTTATCACTAAGTGGAAAACACAATAATCATATTCCCTCCCATGATATTTTACCCCATGGGCAGCCTTAACATTATTAAATGCAGCCTAACAAGCCAGACTTGTCAAATGATCAGTGTTTATGAGCATTTAGACAAATGGAGACACAATTTAGCTAAATCACAGCACTGCACAGGTCTCAGATAGCAGCAAAGCATCTTATAACCGAACATCACTGCTAACTGTATATAAGATGGACGACCCCGGGAGATACCGTTAATAACTCAGTTCTTCAACAACTTTTTAGAGCTTTAAAACCGTTATTAATCCAATTTCGTGACAGTAAGATTAACCCCCCCCATTCCTCCCCCAAAGCGGACACCAGTTAAGATGGTGTGATGTGAGAGTGTATCCTACTGATTTCCACAGAGCCCCGAGGCAGGCCACCTAATCTACAAAGCCTCAACACTCATCCGCATGGATCAATGGATAACCGGGCAAATATTAGCTAATGTCTTCCTCTCAGTCTGTCGGGCTGTCAGACTATCACTACCCCTGTGTTGAGATATTCACAGATCTGCTCACAAACTATGTCCACTGTGCACCACATCAGCACAAAAAGCACACAAAGCAAAGCACAAACCCTACAAGAGCTACAAATCTTTCATGATAATTGAAAGCAGTTAAAATTTCCCTTTCCTTAGAAAGTGATGTCAGGTGACCACTTACACTTAATGCATGACCGTTGTATCTTTTACTGCTCTCTTGTAAGATGGCAGTACCTCCAGTGTGCAGGGATGCATCAGCATATGTTTGCTTACATTCCCAGTTATTTAATACTCCGTCTGTACTGTACATTATAATGACATGATCATATTTCTAATCATAGCTGAAAATAAGTGGTTTTAGAGGATCGGATCTCACTAGATTACAGATTTGTATGAACACGGATGCTTCAGATCTTGCACATACATCTTCACTTCCCATCACCATTGGTATGAAATTGAAGCATAACTTGAAGAGATTGGTGTGTGTCTAGAACTTCCAACAGGCGAGCCACTGCGGGATGTAAAGTACAATATAGAAAAAAGCAATAACATTTATTTGTTAGCGTGAATGTGTCTGTGTGTGGTATGCTTTATCGGCTGTAGGGGATGTTGCAAATACAAGAAGAGGAAGACAAATGGGTTTACTCTGCACTGATAGTTCAGTGCCATACCTCCTTACATGCCGCCATCTCTCTGTCTCTCTCTCTCTCTGTCGTTAGAGCTGCTGTCTCGCTTCTGAAGCCCTGCGGTGTGATATTGAACATATTGTAAAAGACTCACGCCCTGCACATTAGACCTGCAAGCACACACAGACGCAGCCAGAGGAAGACGGTTGCACAGAGATGGTGCATGTGTCAAAGTTCTGAATTACTGCAGGGCAGTCTGGGGCAGCAGTGCAGAGAGGACAAAGAAAAGAAACAGAAAAGATGGGAGAAATAAGCTTTCCTATGCTGCTTTAATTTTCCTCTGGGATATGAGCGAAGGGGAGGTGCTCAGCAGATCAATAGCAAAGTTTGTCTCTGTCAATGCAGAGTTTGCTCAGAATAGAAAAGGCACAGGCAGAGTGAAAACATGGGACTATTCATAGCTCGTCTCCAGAATGATGAAAAGGTTTCTGAAAAAACATAAAAGAAAAAGATCTAAAAACAGATAATTACACATAGAAAACAAGACTTAGTGTGTATCTGGTATTTAAGCGCACACATGTTCTTTGAAACATCTTCGAAGAGAAGGAATCTGGGTGTGCCCCCTTAGCTGTTGTTCTACATTTCTGGCATGAGGTGCACAATGTGGGCCACTAACATTACAATGAATAGGGAAATAAAAATAGGTCACCTATCTTAAATAAGAAAAAGTGGTTTTGCAGCACATAAAGACAATCACGTGTGCATTATATAGATATATGAGGGAATGCTGAGGGTGACTGAGTACATTGTATACACTGTGTTGATTAATGTGGTCAGGCCAAGAGGATTCTTTCTCAAGATTAAGTGGAGTTAGATGCCTTTTGTGAACCTATGAATACATTAATGACATGAGAAAACAATACACTCATTGTGACCAGTTTTTACATGAAAAACGAAAAGGATTCAAGGTGAAAGCTTGTCAAACTTTACGATGTATGAAGTGATCATTTCTTTGCGATGCCACCTGACTTTTGCAGAACAAGCCCCTCCATGGTAACAGTACTCCCCACAGGCAGCCACCTTGTAATCTGGTGTACCATATGGTTTGATACACAGAACCATCTTGGAAGTTGTCCTTGGAGACAGTTTGGAAGGAGGAAGCGCTCTCAAAAAATGAACCATCTATTCTCTATTATCACCATACTGTTTATTGGACGCTTACTGTGACCAATCAGATCACCTCTGTCAGAGGTGCCAGTGCTTCTTCATCTGATGCTGTTCAAATCAAGTCTTCAAGCTGTTTGGTGGGAGGTGGGATGGACTGTAAATTAAAGTGTATTCATCATCCAACTCAATAAATGACAGAACCCAAAGCCTCAGCCGCCAATGCCTCATGTAGAGTCGTGCATGTTGAATTTCTTGATAATGACAAAATCCTATGTACAGAAACAAATTGTTTTATGAACACAGTAGGTGAGGAGTGGTTTCCCAGGAAACTGTATTCCAGCTGCAGCAGCCTGTCACAGAGCAGTTTTCTAGTGATCCACCACACACTGAGTGCAGACAGAATTTGACCTGCTTAACCAATGCTGACACGTTACCACACAGTCATACAACTCAAGCCTTTATATTTCTCTCTTACTGTGTAGGAGTGTGATGTGATTAAAGAGTCTGCCAATCTGTTCAAGGATCCAGGTTTCAAGTTGTTGTTGAAACACTGTCAATGGCAGTACAAAAGAATCTAGTGGGTACCTCCTTGGACAGCAAAGAAAAAAAAATCTTTGTTTTTTTTCTTGCTGTTGAATGTTGTTTGTGAAGGCAAGCTGCTTATGTTCTGCCAAAAAAAGGAGCGCTAACTGAAGTGTTTTTTTTTTTTTTGCTGCCACACTGTTTTCACAGAGCTCCTCTTCTTTCACTCTGCCACCCACCAAACAGCCTGAAGACTTGATTTGAACCCTGACATGAGTGCAGCTCATTATTGCAGTGTCACAGAGGTAGTAGGGAGAGAATCACATGATAGAGAAATCAATTTACATAAAGAAACCTTGAGGTGAAATAAAGCCGCTGATGGTATTAGTCAGTGAATAAAATGGCTTTAAAAAAAAATCACTCACATTCTTTCTTATTCCTGTGAAGTCAAGGGTTTAGCACAAAGCAATTGATAATTCTGGTATGAAGAAAAAAGATATGTACACATCCTCCTTCCTCTCCTATCCTTTCCCTTCCACTTAACATAGAAAATCAATAAACCCAGCATCAACATTATAACAGTATTACATTGGTTCTGTCACCGCGGTAGTTGGGCCAATCGTTACTGCAGAAATGAGTGCTGAAGAGGCTGAAGCAGCATTCTGATTGGCAGAGAGTGTGGCATTGATTAATCTATTACTGAGAGGAGATAGCATTAGTGTTTATCCCACAAACTTCATGTCCTGCTAGAGAGCAGTTAGGGAAACGATTGGAGAGTTTGTGTGTGTGTGTGTGTGTGTGTGTGTGTGTGTTACTTAGTTTCTACCCCATATATGTAATGTGATTTGTGTTTTCACTATGGAGCTGAATACTGTTTTAATCAGCATGTGTTATGTTGAAATTATATATATATTTTTTTCCCCATGGCAAGTTTAAAGGTCACAAGAGAATGAAGGTGTTATGCTGAACCTGGTGATGGGTACACATGGAAAAAATTACACTTTAATGATTTAGAAATTAATCACCTTAAATAAGTCCAACAGGACCCAAAAGCCATTTCTAAAATAATCTGAAAATGAGGAAAACGGAATTAATGTTAATGGTATGCAGAAAAAAAGAAGTTAAACCCCAGAGCACAGTACGGAAGACACAACATCACACTCCAGAAGTAAAAACAAGTGGATGAACAAGGGAGGACAGCAGCAAAATGGACAGAGTGCGCTGAAATAGGGGCTCAATGGACACTTGAGAATATGAACATAACAAACAGGCTGTTCCTGCAAAACCTTTTAATGCTGCTTACTGCATTCAGAAAGTTCCTGTATCTCCAGATCAAATACGGCTCTACACATATAAATGCACATTATACATTTACCAAAATTAAATGAAAAGATGACATAACCCTTTTGTTTCATTTTAAATCATAATATGGTTGCCAGACCATTGTCTTTTCAAATCAAAAACATAAATTGCACCACATCAAAGGCTGCCTGCCTGCCTGTAACTACTCAAAAACTTCCCTGAAAAGCTCCATCTCTTCCTGTTCCTCTCATGCTCCACTCGCTCAGAGCATTATTTGAACTAGAGTAAGTGCCGTCCATGAGCAGATGAGAGGGCAAATCCAATCTGTTAAAAAGCCACAACACTACTGTGGAGCCATACGGCCACCATCCAGCGCTTGACCCAAATCTGACTGTGTAGCACTGCAGTTATGGTGCAGCACAGCACCAATGGGGATTTTTGTTTTCCGGAAACAAATATGCTCTTGTGTGTGTGTGTGTGTGTGTGTGTGTGAGTGTGTGCACCTATTTTGAGCAAATGATCTGCGGATGTATGCATAAAAACTGCCCGGGTTTGTGTAGTCTGTATGTGCCAATGTACTAATGAATATAGGGTATCCATTTCCTATTATTCATTGTTAAACCTAAGTCCATGTATTGTGTCTGCATTTGAATTCACTTGAGCTCATAGCTCAGACCTTCTGCCATAGGAGAGAGAACCATGTCAATGAGCCACTAGAGTACTAAAGTGTAATTACAGTTTCATGGCTTACAACAGATTTAACACAATGGACATCATTGCACTACATTCTCAAAACACAGCCCAAATATTTAGATTTTATTGCAGCACATATGGTTAACACCAGATGTTGTAAGTCACTGAAATGAGGCCCTAAAACCAAACTGCTGCAACAAGGGACTGCTAAAAATTAAAGGATAATTTTAATTCAGTTTGCCCAATCATGCTGATATATGAAACACAATCTAGGTACGAGCATGGAGGTATGGTTTGCTGGGAATAATTAATTTAAATACAAGACAACCTTGTGCTAAACTTAACCTTTCAGAAATCCCAGAAGAAAACAACTTTTTGGTAAGGATATAGAGAAAAAAGTGTATATGAGACCAGGAAAAAACTTTCCCTCTTTCTGCCGGCCCCTCTCTGTTGGTTTGTCGCTCTCTCGTCAGTCTCCTTTTGGTCGTTGCATAAACACATTTTTGTTTCCACATCATATCTCTCTCTCTCTCTCCCGCACTCCCTTTTTCTTAACAGATAAAAGTGTTGTCGCTCTTTGACAAGACATACTCGGTTGCTCCCTCCCTCAGAAAGACGGAGGGAGAAAGTTATAAACGGGCGATGCAAGGAAAGAGGAGAAGGCTGATATATGCGGGTACAAGAGTTCACCACATTCTCGCAGCCTTTGATCAGCGGAGCACCTGTCTGCAGCCTGCAGGGCCACCACAGTTCACGAGGTCAGCCATGCAATGATCTGCCACTCATTTTGAGTACATTTGAAATATCAGAGCTGGAAGGTTTGCTATATGCATAGACAATGTCAAAAATAACACTTTGATCCTACATGTAGAGATTCACCTTTTGCCCCACTCTTACAAAGAAGGTAACAGTCTGAAGTCTGTTAAAGTGATTATTTTAATGATCTTTCAGTGACTTTTTAACCTCTGTTTTCTGAGTAGATGACCTAAAACTCCCATACAACTTATGGTTGATAATATGCCCATCATATAGGACACATCTGAACCAAAGCTGCAAAAGTTCAAGTAGCCTATAGATATGGATATGTGGATGGATATCCAACATGGTGGACTTTCACTAAGGAGTCTGAGATCCAAGACTCAAATGATTTGTTTTCTGTGAACTCTTGTTCTTGCCTGTGGCAAATTTTGTTTTTGATTGTGGCTGGATGATGAAATGAGAAATGATTGGCTAGGGTTAGGCATTAGGGGTTCAGTAAAGATCATCTGAAATCTTAGTGGAAGGTAGAATTAGATATGAAAGTTTGGTGGTTTTTCCAGGTTATCCCCACCAGGAAAACATGAGTGCCACAGTCACCAAGAACATGTTACTGCCCTAAACCTAACTAAGTAGCTTTAATACTGAAAGTATGTAAACTTGAGAAAGATGCAGAAAAATAATTGTGTGAGGCTTTCTAAAACTGAACTCTTCCACCTGTGGCCATTAACTTCACCTACTGTACATACACATGGAAGGAAGATTGAATTCATGTCTTCTGTTAAACTGATACAAAGCTACATAGTGATACAGAGCAGAAGCCTCCTTATGTCTTCATACACTGCAGGATGGAGATGGGCATACCTGACAGAGCTGCAGTCTGTTTGGATTACATCACATACATGGTTCAGACCTATTATCACTGACTGGGAAGAAAGAAGGAGGTGGTAAAGACATGGAATTGAGGGACAGAGACTGAGAGCCAGAGGTTGAAATAAAAAAATGAAACTGAGTGGGTGAGAATCGAATAGGCGGGGAGAGAGGAAGATATAGAAGAAGGAAGAGAGAGAAGTGGGGCGATATGGCAGAGCGCAATTTATTATGGTTCCCTTTCTGTGGGAGAGAACTCAGGAGCGGAATGGCAGTGTGAAATATTCAGAGAGGGACCAGGAACAGAAACATCGGCTCCTGGTGACGTAATGCAGCTGCAATGCTGGAACAACGCCCACAGAACACTGTTTCACATAAAAACCTGGTCGGTACGTCCAGCTTTGATATTCACTTCCAAAGTTATGAAAAAATGAGACAAAATTAGACATATACACAACAAGACCAAAAATATCTTATTCGCTACATCTCATTAGAATGTTTAATGCATTTGTGATGCAAATGATGACTCAAAATCAACAAAGAATCAAAATAAATATGCATAGAAAAGTATCAACACACACTCCTTTTGGGGCACTTTCTGATCTTCTTTCATGAGACTTCACCTCATCTACCCTTTTCACAACATCTTCCTCCTCTTTAAGGATTTCCAACATCACCATGTCTACATCTCTCCCCTTCTGCACCCAAGCTTGTCTTTCACCCCAACAACCTTTAATCAAACTCTACCTGTCTGTCTCTTGTGTCTATTACCATTCCAAGGTCACACATTCAATCATTTCATCTTATCCAGTCAAATTTATCCTACTGCTCATCCATCCCAGTGGACTCTGTTTCCAGTATTTGTCCCTGGGCAAACACCGGAGCGTTGTGTGCACACATATGTACTGTATGAGCGTGTGTCTATGAAAAGGGTTGTAGCATTATGGATGACTTCATTTAGAGGGGCTATTAACAGAGCATGTCCCTGGGCTGTGGACCTTTCATGTGAGTCCTCCCTGGAGAGACGGCAAACAGAGAAAATAGAACAGAAAGCATTTAAGGGCATGCAGAGGAAAGGAGATGTCACTGTATGTGAGATGTGTGTTTGTATAAAATCTAAAAGTCAGATTTGATAACCGTGCCCTGAATAATGGCCATTATTTACCCAATTCAAAGAAAAATGTGCCCTAAAAAAATCCCAGGACAACAGATTGCAGCGGCGTTATAGAATACATTATCAGGTTCAGAGCTGCATCGCTCCCATTTAACCTTGTAGGTGCAAACACACGTTTGTATATGCCTGTAAGTCTAGTGTGTGTGTTTGTGCTAATATTCCTACTTCATTCTGCATACAGGCCCCAGCTGACCCTTTTTACTGTCACTTTGCTTGCATGACTGATGATATTCATAATATCACGCTGATGTTGTGTGACCATCAATCACACAATCAGATGGGAAAAATATAAAACGAAATTGCGGTAAGTGAGTCATCAATCGTTCCACTCCCTCTATAAAAACAGACTTTGCGGAATGTGAAGCTCTTATTTGATTTGTTCAAAAAAATTTTTTTATATGTGTACTATTATTATTAGGGAATTTGAAATGACACTTGTTTCCATTTTGCTTTAATGATCTACAATCACATTAAAGCACAGTAAAAAAAAAAGAAAGAAAAAAAGGTGCATCCTAAAATGACTGTTTCCATCAACTTTACAGACTGGGTGGATTCAGGACGTTTAACTGAGCCTTTGTTCTGAGGAAGATGGAGACATTGTTGAACACAGCAGACGGCTGTAAAATATACTGTAATATCAAGAGACAAGTTAAAAGCCCAGCCTCCTGCCCACTCTCTTAATCGCTGCACTTCTCAGTATATTATACCAACACCCACAAAATGGTCAGAGAGTAAGAGAGGAGAGGAGGTAATGAAAAATGTGTCATTACTGAGACAGCATGATATGTGTTTGATATGTGTCTCTCACATGAGAGAAATGCAGCAGCTCTTCTGGAGAGTTTCAAGAGTGAACATGGAGTCAGGAGAGATCAACAGAACGACTGGAGGTGAAACATGGGGCATACTTTCCCATACTGTTTCCTCACCTCCTGCTGTGAGACAGCCAGAGAGGTGATGCATCTATAGAGAGACAAGAGACAGGTGATGGAGACAAACTGAAGAACAGACATCAAAGAATTATCCAAATAAATACCATAAATGTGGACTGAACTATAATTCGAATACTTATTGCACTATATGTGATCTATCTGAGCAAAAAAAAATGACAAGAAAGTTATCCAGTAGGTATCCTGAATACGTGATTTCAATGAAATTGAAATTTGAAATCAAGGCAAAAATGTTGATGACTCATCCCATAACAGAGACACGTACTAATTTTGCATCCAATTATAGACTTGATGTCTGTTTCTTTATGTCCCTCCCCCCGCCTCCTGGCCCTGTCCTGTCACCAGCAGTAATGCCAGCTTCAGATCTCGGCTCAAACATGCATGGCTTCTCTCGTGGTCATGGTCTTTCTCACTTTCATCTCCGTCTGATTCATTAGTTAAAATTCAATAGGCGTAGATGATGGAGGTGGCAAGAAATGCTCATGGTAAAGGCCATTAGAGCTGACCAATCACAGCAGATTAAGTGTCTGTCAGTAGAGATGCAACCTCTCTAACATGTTGTCGTTTAAAAGGAAGTCTGGGTGTCTGTTCTAAACAACCTTCCACCTACGCACGGACATTACAGTATGTGTCCATCAATTCACCTCCAGTCACTCTGTGCTCGCTCGCCCTCATCACACTGTGTGGTGGCAATGGATGGTGGGTGGAGGTAAATGTGAGTCGATAGATCACGAAGAACAAGAAGAATGCTCCTCTCCCTGTGCATTGATTCTCAGCTCCTTGGGGTAATGGCCCTAATGTTGTAGAGTCTGACCTCATACAGAGAACAGCTTTAATTAAGAGCGGACCAGTCACCTTACAGACACATACAAAAAAGAATCACCAAATCTTAATCTGTCTGGAATGAAAATAACATGTATAACTGTGTCTGTTTGAGTTTCTTCTCTTATAACCACAATGACTGAATGTCAATAAGCTCTACACACAGCATGTCTGTAATTATATTCTGCTTCTGACATTGGTTTGGATCGATGCAAATATTGAATAGATTTGTGTATTAGCAGTGCAACAGTATATTTAGAATGTACAATGTAAACAGCTTTTTAGCTAAGGCCCACTTTTGCCGGAGCCTCAGATACCTGATGCCAAACTAAAGCCTTATATAATGGCAAGTGGAATATCATTTAGTTAATGTGGGTGTTACAAACACATCTCATATTTCAGTCCATCAGGGACTAAGCTTTGGGCCTCTGCGACTCCCAATCAAACTGGAAGATGTATTCCCTCCATCAGGTCAAAGGTCGACCTCATGGTCTCTGCCCAAATGGCCAAATGTGTGCCTGAACAACTGGGTCCTCTCAATCTGGAGGAGCAGCAACTCCACTTTGAAACCAAAGTTCTCATCCAATCTCAGAGAGTAAGGCACCCTATGGAGAAGTCTCCAGTATTTGTTGACCTGTACTTTCTCACTCATGTTGCTGTGAGCCAAACTTTCCCAGACAATTATAGGGTACTTTACTTGAGAATAGATGGAATTCTGTAACCCCTCACTCAAAAAGCTGACCTCTGATTCTGACCCTGACACTACATGATTATCAAACAAGCTGCAATGTAGCATGGTGAGAAACCAGTGCAAGAAGTGCACAGATCCTCACTGTGCCTCTCTGATGGAAGTGAAAATAACAGAGAGGAAATTAGAACAATCTGGCATGTGGAAAGCTTATGACCTCTCAGACTAGTAATCAAACACACACACACACACACACACACACACACACACACACACACACACACACACACACACACACACACACACACACACACACACACACACACACACA
>JAVQJX010211552.1:0-10957 GCA_036025115.1 Ambassis agassizii
TTTTGAAATACTAGTGGCACAAAAAAAGAACTCAAACCAAAATAATGACATGGTCTTATTACTGTTTTATCACAGGTAATAATTTGTTTTAACTGTTCACCTCTCTCACCCTCACAAATGAAATTTAATTTCCTCAGTATAATTTACGCAGCCATTTAGAAAAGGAACCTTGGTTACTAGTGACACACCACAGTGATGAACCACTACAAAAGCTAGGATGTCCTCTCAATGGAAAAACAGAGTTGTGCCACTAGCTTAGATGATTCTGAAAATATTTCTTGTAGACACGTCTTCTACAGAGGACAAAACTGAAAACTCATGAGATAAGTGGACTTCTCTGTGCAAAAGAGACATTTTACTCTTGACAAGACTGACAATGTCAAAAGATTATCAGGTACAAAACCTGACTAAACATACACTGATAATAAAAAGATCACAACTTACATTTCTCCCACAACACAACGCCAGCAATAGTGATGATGAGGAAAACACCAAGGACCGCAAGAACAACAATGGTAATGACCTTGTTCCTCTTCTTTTCTACTACATCAGAAGAGACATACAAAATGTTAAATTGGTGACGTAGTTTTTTCTCCTCTGTTGTGCTCAGCACTGTAGGATATGTAAGAACATTTTTGTGGAGAAATAAACAGAAACTCACCTGGATCTGTTCTTCCTCCCACTGTAGGTGTTGTTGGACCAAAGTCATGTTTTCCAGATGTTCCATTGTCTTTCTTTACTGTTTCAAATTAGATAGAAACCACATGCTTTTTATAAATGGCTCACGTTTTATTTAGAAACAAAGTTATAAATAAATATTTTTTCTGTTATACGAGATTATTGTGTAAAGGAACCTAAATCCTCCTGCCTGCTTACCAACAACTGTAACGGTGTGGCTGGTGTTCAGTTTGCGGATGGAACATTTGTACCATCCACTGTCAGCCTGCTGCACTGAGGTGATCTGTAGAGTCAGCAGTCCTCTGCGCAGGTCCTCCCGGTCGACAAATGCTCTGTTTCTGTATTGCTCCATCTGTGGCTGCGGATGATCTCTGCCATTCCGATGCGAGAAGATGACACTGTTGGCATGATTGGTGGTGTTGCCATAGTCCCTCTTCCAGTCCCAGGTGTAGTTTTCCAAGTTGGTGTGGGTTTGTTCAGGACACTCCAGACTCAGGTCATGACCTTCTTGTATCTCAATTGGCTGATTCTGGTGACTGACAGACACTACTGTGGAAACAAAATATTAATACCATTACCTATCAGTTTGATCAGCTTTAAAAAGTAACCTGTAACCACAGAAAGCAGCTGTGTGCGGAAACTGGACAGCTTCAATCCATCAAATCCAGGGTTAACACACCAGCTGTTAGAGAAAATTCAGTATTCAGAAGAAAAACGTCTCAATATTCACCATTTATCTTATCTAAAGTAATTATGAGAAATCATAAGCAATTGTATCATATCTAATATCCGACAATCATATCAGTTTCAGTCATGACGTCAAATATCAACAACATAAAGCAAATCAAAGTTAGTATCAGCACATTTCTAAATCCAAAGCAGCCAGAGTTTAAGACGATGATGACTAATTCATACTTGTACTAATGAGAGCAAGTAGTAAGGTAATAGTGTGCCTTCCCTGCATTAGAATAAAGCTATAAAGTGGTGTCTAATAGTGGTTGTTTCACCGACAGCTAGGCCCACCCCGTGTCTCTACGGTGAATGAATAATCTGCAAAGTATTATTCACATTGATGATGTTTTACTGAGTGTAATACGCCAGGTGCACAGTTATTAGAGTAAGACAAACAATAAAGACACAGATTGCAAACTTTTAAACAAACGTAAACTAATGCTAATTGCTAAAAGGGGTTCCCCTCCCCCCCTCCGCGAAAAGGACGTCGGCTCGGTTTACAGTGAAAATTAATGCGTGAAAGCTCGATATTACACCCACAAAAGTTAGTAACACTTCAAGTATACCTGGACCAAACCATACAACTTGTTATTACAACGTGTTATTTGGCGTTAGACAGCAACGGACTCAAAGTTGATCGTAGGCTAATAGACGGCAACACCTACCTGCCATTAAGGCCAGCAATGTTGTTTTGTCCATATTTCACCGAATAATCACGTATAGCCTCAAATACAGTCACGTATTATCCGACTCGTCCGTTGTTTGGTCGTAATGTTCGGAAAGGTAGACGATGTTTTTGTTTTTAAAACCCACTCGATCCAACGTGACTTCAAAATGACTGGCGCGCTATTTCATTCATAGCAAACACGGAAGGGGCGGGACCACCGCGTGAGCTGCAGCTAAAGAACGAATCACAGCAGAGGGAAACTAACAGCCTCTTCGCGTGCTATTACTTTAATTATACAACATTCGTTTAACTTTGTTTCATTATTACGAGGCTACGATGCTAGCAGTAGAGTAATAACTGGACGTAATGTCGGCGCCTCCTTCCGGTGATTGGTCCAGAGTCAGAGCGAGAGCTGAATTTCTGCAACATTGATTGGCTAAGGCTCTAGGGTGGGTGGGACTAAGACGCAGGACGTGCGGCACACTTCCTGCAGTTTCTCTTTATTACTGTACCATACGCTTCAAATACCAGAGTGGTGTTCTCGGCTCTGCCTTAACATTGTTTTTTGTACTAAACTAACTGAACTTATTTGGCACAATGATCTTCTTTACAAGTCAATAGTGCAATAATGGTATATTTACTATTAAATACGTTTGAGGAAAAATAGTTAAAATGTATTCTTCATTCTTATTTTTCCTCATGTTGTCTTTCGAATAAATAACATCTGTTAGAATTTAAGAGTTACAAACACTAGGATACCAGGATGTGCTAGCACTCTACTTTGCACCCATTTCCCCTTCACTTGGCTGACATGCAGCTGGGTGCTGTTGAAGTGATGAGGGTTTGTAAACCATCCACACAAAAAAAAAGACCTTCAATTTTGAAGCATTTTTATACATGCAAGAATCAGCTGAGACTCTCATAAAACTGCACCAAACATTGATACCTCACATTAACAAGAATAAAACATAACTGACTACTCTGCTCTGTCTACATCTCTTAAGTTCAGTCAAACGCTGACATTAAATGCCTGTTGGTTTGATGATAAAAACGTGAAATTGAGGGGGTTTACCTTGTTCATATGGTGGGTTTTCACAGCAGTACTCAAGTTGAAAGTTGCAGCGTATCAGTAGAAATGTGTCAGCTTTACCCGCCCTGTACTCTTTATCATGATCCGACGTGTCACGTGTTCACTCATTGATAAGTTTTCCCGCCATAAAAATGTGCATTTAACATTATGACCGCATGATGGCAGTGAAACTTCAACTACAAAAACAGCATCACCATGTTTGTAAATCTGAGTCAAACCTCACATGTTGGCATTTTGGAAATGAATGAAATTAGTTACTCTTTATTTATATTTATGTTATGTGTTTTTACATTAAATGTTTATCAGGCATGTTCAAATTTCTGGTTGAAACTTTGTCACCATTTGACCTGCTGTTTAACTTTTAAATTACACACAGACTTGTTTGTTATTATCCTTATGTCTGTATCACAAAATCTGCTGTGAAAAATATTTTTAAGCAGTTTCCCCGGAAATAAATTATTACTCAGAAATGAGCAGGCATATGTTGCAACTGTATCTAAAATGAGTGTTATTCCAGACAAAGTGTTCGGATTCCTGGAGGACGAACTATTCGTTAACAAATAGAGAAAGACCACACATTAGATACCCTTTTCTCCCAACAGGAATATATTTATTTGAAGTTTTTCAAAAGATATAAAACATGGTTGGTTAACATGAAACGACCACAGGGGTTTGTGCTAAAGAGTGGACACGGTGAGAACATGAGGAAACAAATGTGATGGGTCACCTGTGTGTCAAGATGAGTGAACTTCCAGACAAAGAAGAATAGATCCATTAATTTATCACTCACCATTCTAATCATTTTAGAAACAACATGCCCAGAAGTTTGGGCTTGTTGGTAGAACCTAACAATCATCCATTCAGCTCATTCGCCCTTGTGGTCAAACATCCAGAGAAGTGCTACAGAGAGTCTGCTCTATCAGACCAAAGTTCACTGACTGGAACGTCGTTATAACTCTTAAATCATTTTTCTTTCCTATATTACAGCCTTTTTACAACAACAAAAAAATAGATCAATAGCTATGATTACCTTTTTCCTTAAATGTAAATATACAATATTCGTTGCATTTTCAAATAGATTAGTTTCTTATTTACTTGTTGTCATCATCTTCCCCATGAAAATCAACAAAAAAAGCGCTGGTACCGATGAAAGTGACAACAGATTTGTGTAAGGCAAAGACCAGCAGGAGGTGCTGCATGACAAAGAATGGACAATCTGGTCTGAACCAGCATTGGTATTGTTCATTCATTTCTAGTTATGATATCCTTAGTGTTTGAAAATATAGCTTAATGGTTGAAATGAAAGTGTAGTGAAGGACCTCCAGCTGTTTTCAACAGTTCTCTGGCACTTAAGTGTTCCCATTTTGTTTTCTTTTTTTGGTTAGCATCTACAATCTAAGACTGGTCCTTGCATAGCAATATACTCAACACATCATCTTATTCTGGCCATGCAGTTTTAAAGGGCCACCAGCAGCAAAAGTAGAAGAAATACATCAGCATTCATTGAGCTTTTAGATTAATTTTCAAGGAAGATTCATACAAATAGTCAGAAATGATCCCTTGTAAATCCTGCTAAACACTCAGGAAACCTGCAGTTCCATCATCTAAACCTGGTCCAGTAAACAAATGATTTAGTGTTGGACTGTGGCCCATACAGAATCCATCATGCTTAGTATAAATGTGGCAATTGTGGGTTATAGTTTCTCAGATACATCAGGGATACATTAGCAACTAACTCTCTGATTTTTGTTTTGTGTTACATCAGCATGAATTTAGGTGCACAAAAATCATCATGCACAGTGTCTCGGTTCAGCAGTTACGCTTCTGTGCAACATCGCCTGAAAACGGAAACATAAACACCCCCAAACAAAGGAAAGCAAAGTAAAAGAAATCCCCCACCAAAAAATAAACAACCAGGCAAGACTTCTATTACGACTTGGCAAGCTTTCCAGTAATGTATACGTCCATGAACACATTTAAAAACGTCAGTTATATTATAAAAATGCGTTGCAACCTGTGTCACTGTGCAGTTTGTCACTCACTTTTGGCACAATGAGAAAGTGTTGATTCCAACACATCCTTACCTGGCACTGATGGAATGGCTTCTGACAAAAACTAATCACATAATCACCCCCAACATTGTGGCATCATATGTTCTGTTGGAAAATCTGTTTTTCATTCATATTGTTGAATTTCCCACAACAAATGAATGCAGCCATCAAAAATAATAAAAGTAAAAGATGAAGGAATTATAAAGGTCACAGCTATTATCAATGATATCAAGAATATGCATAAAATGGAATGCAGAGATTGCAAGTGTTTGGTCCTGATATGTAGTGTCAAACCGAAGCCCCTGTGACCCGTCAGCAGAGGAGAAAACGAGGTGCTCACAGTCAGAAGGTCGAGTATGTTTCTCACCTCTGAGTGGTTTTTGTTCTCTCATGCAAAGATGAAAAGGTGACCACTGAGTCGTGTCATCTGCCTGGTGTAGCAGTGTTTACTTTGTATTCATCACTGTGAATGGCTGGTGGTTCCATGTTAGTGCGTCTTTAAGCTGTAGTGTAGTTTGTGATCCGAGTACTTCTTCACCACTTCCTCCCTCCCGACCGAGTCACCTGACAGAGTTCAAGTCCTGAGCTGTGGTCTGTTCACCTCCCCACCGGCGGTGCTGGAGGAGCTCCTCTCATCATGGCTGAAGATTGAGACACAAGGAGGAAAGACAAAGGCAACAACAGGTTAGTCCCTTCACATAAAGCACACATACATTCCATACAGCCACTGTGACTTTAAGAGCAGTAGAAAAAAAAAAAAAGCTGAAATGAGTTACAAATGTAAATGTAAAGTATTCAGATTTAGTTTTTTGCAAAGATACTTCAGCATGATGAAGAGCTAAAAGCTACACAGAGGAGCCATTAACAAAGCAAAAATGGCATAACAGTTGTGAAACATGCTTACAAACCATTAACAGCTAACCTAAAGATAATCTCTGAAAACACATAAAACCACGCCTTCTCCTCATAAACACTGTCATGTGTAAATGAGACTTCCATTACCAAAGTTAATCTTAATAACACCCTGACATCTGATATCTTGGGACTGGGGCATGTGGCTCAAACAGCACATAAGAGGGTCAATCAAAACAGAGATAAATAAACATCACAACGTCTTCTTCATTCTTCGCTGTTGACTTGTCCTGCCTTTTTAAAACTAAACTAACCTCACTTGAAAATATCACTGTGCACCAGTAAGTTATGCAATAAAGTGTGGTTGTCTGTCTAGTTATTACTATTTAAAAAACAAAAAACAAAAAAAAAAAACAATACACAAATGTGCTGTGAACTGTACAGTTTAAATTACCCTTGTTGTTTTTGCTGGGATAGACCTTGCTGAAGGACCGGTACTCCTCAGGAGGCGGAAGATCTTCAATGGGGTGGAAATTGAACTTTGATTCAAAATCATCTGAGTGAAGAGAGCAAAAATATACTATTATAGACCAGGTAGCAGTTTGAACAGCCCAGATCAATACATTTACATCATCATGTAATCATACAAAAGCTACAGTTTTTTTTTTTCATTTTTTCCCATTGCGCTTTAATTCAAGAATTGTGACATTTTCGATACACAGATAGATAGATACTTTATTGATCCCGAGGGAAATTCAAGTACACATTTCACGCACACATTTTTGGTGCCTCATACATAACAGAACAAGCAGACAAGCAGCTGGGTGAGGTATGGCCATTTTCCTCATTAATCCATACATAATCAAGCATGGAAAAGTCCTGAAGGGGGTTCTGAATGTTACAGAAGAGAAAGAAGCCAACATTAAGCTGAAGTAAAAACATAAACCCATCAGACAAAGCAACACAAAAGGAGTAACCAATACCAAAGTCTGTAACATTATGTAACAAGGGGGGAATATCTCAGCAACAGCAAAAGACCTGAAGATCACAGAAGACAATGAAAGTGGATGACAGCAGGGCTCTGCCCACGGTGAATAACCACCATTCTACAACATCTAGTCAAGTCAAGAACACTCTGGATTTTTTGGACTGATGAAACCATGAAACTTGTACCAGAATGATGTCAGAGAAATGTATTGAGAAGGAAAGGAATAGCTAATGATCAATCTGCAGTGTTATGACATGACTGTTGTTTATTAATGATGACTGATGCAAAACATCCAGGACCATGCATTGTATCTTAGATATCTGGCCAAGTCAGTCACTTGATCTCAGCCCAGCAGAGCATAGTTTACACCTACTGAAGACCAGACTGAAGGCTTGGAAAGCATCTCATGGGAGGAAACTGCATTTTGTCATGTCCATGGATTCCAGTCACTGACTGCAAAGGATTTTCATCCAAGTATTAGAGGAAGTCATTAGATTTCTTTTTTTTAATCTGGTAATGTACTTATAGGCCAAATGTCAAAAATGATGAAGCTAATTGTATGATGGAAGATTTAGTTTTAAATGATGTAGTAAGTAAGTGTTCTGCCTGGGGTGTCGTTAATGGTGTTAAATGTCTTCTGACATTTGACTTCCACTTATATGCAGCATATAAGGTATATGCAGGTATATGCAGCGCATGCTACTGACTTGTCACTACAGAAACACCTCAAAATCTCTGAGAGGCCTTCACTGCAGTCACTGAGACCGCGACGGTTTATGTTCAGTGGGACTGAGGTCAAGTGACTGACACTACAACCCCCCTTGGTTCCCTTGTTTACTTCACAACCATTGCCCTGCTATAACATCTGAAAGCCTTGAATTTAGTATACACAGTGTTGCACAGCAACAATTGGATTTTATATTCACTTTCCTTTGAATTCTGTATACTGAAAAAGAAGCAAGTACATAACGTGCATGGACATCATACAGTAATCTAGGAACTGTCTCTGGCCCCACTATGTTCTGTACAACAGGAAACAAAAAGGCTTGTTTGCATACCTGCACTGGGGTATTTGACTATCGATAGCTTTTCACCACTGTCACTTGGACTATATCAAGATGTAACTATGCTAGTTCAAACCTTTGACACTTCAACTTACTTATGGATGTACAGTGACATTTCATTTTGTATCACATCACCTTATCAGTTTACCATTATCTTCATTTTGTGCCACTGTATTTTAAACTGGATAGTTTTAGTTCATTATTATCTAGCAGCCTCCATCAAAGTATTGTGACAACAGATTGAAGATGGTGGAGGCAAAAAACTGTGTAGGTCATTCAATTAATGTAGAGCTGTATGAATGGAAATATGATGAATATGATCATTCCAACCTCTCTGGTCCAACTCACCTAAGATGGACTTGGATGAGGAGCTGGAGGAGTGGCCGTTCCTTATGGGTGGGGGTGGAGGAGGGGGTCCAGCTGGTGTTCGGGAAGATAAGGAGGATGATGAGATGGAAGAAGAGGAGGGAGGAGGTGGTTTGCCTATTCGGTTGTGGGGCTCCGAGACTCCAGAGCTGTGGCCACGGTATGGGGGTGGGGGAGGAGGGGCATCCCGGCTACCATTGCGAGACCCAGAATGGGGCACCTGGGGAGCTGTGTGGACAATATACACACACACACACACATCAGAATGACATGTTTGCGGTTACTCTCACAAACATACTGCTTACATAGCACAGAATAATAAAAACTGATTGGCTAATTGGGTGGCACAAACATCAATATGAAATGGGACATTGTAATAGTCCTTTAGCGTATGCTATTTTTTCTAACTTCTCATTTCTTCTTGTCTAATCAATCCTTTTTATCATTGCAGTGTAAAATGATATTACGGCAGACTCAAAAATATCACATTATAAGCATCTGAAAAGACAGACCAGTTCATTTTAAATGACAAAAAATACAGCACTTTCTGGAGCAGTGAAAAGCAACAATAAAAGAAACCACTGACATATTGTACTACTAATGTAAAGTAGGGGGGAGAGGTGTGAAAGTGAGGAGGAATGCTGGAATATTCCACAGGGCTTCAGGAATGCAGAGAAACCAGGAGACCTCGTGCTGAATCACTTCGTCATCACAACCTAGAACTCCAGCTAACAAGTGCCTTCCTGTTATGCGGGTTTGCCCTAAATTCATATTCGGCATACGTTTCCAGTGAGCAATTGATTCTCTCTGAAGAAACTTGATGTAGAAGAGTAAAACTAAGGCACTAGATGCAGACAGTTCTACTCCCAATGTCTAACCAATGCAGTAAGGAAAAAAAATCATAAAATAGCTGTGCATATAAAAATGTTTAACAGCTCTATTTTAACTACCTCTGCAGACACCTAGTTGGAATGCTGTCACAAGAGGGAATTTACATATTGGTTGCCTCTGATGCCTCTACTTTGAGAGTCAACATAGTGTGAGGAAATGTTCCACAATAGTTTCAAAATATTCTGCTTAAAGGCAGACCTGCACTACAGAGATAACAAGTTAAAACTTGTGCGTGTGAACATTCCGGCAGCAGAGAATGGAGACCAGTAGGGTCTTCATTAGCAGGATCACAACTCATCACACATGCAGACATGAGCAACTATAGTTCAGCCAGGGCCACACTGATATCCAAGTAAAGAAAGCAATGAGGCCCTAATTTTGTAATGTTTTAACCTTCATTTCTTGAAATAATACCTTTTGTGCAATAGAATGGTCCATGAACCACACTGAAGGGTATGAGCCAATTAAGGCCTGCCATGTGTAGTAAAGCATATTTGACTAAAGAGGTTGATTGTATTAGTGTATTAGTATAAAGTATTAGTATTAGTGTATTAGTATTAAAAACACACACTTAATATGCCTTTAAAAGACATGACAGGTGTGTAGGATGATGTTTGTACCTGCTCTGCGTCCAGGTGGGTCTCTTGCGGGTGGTGGCGGCCTGCTAACTTGCTGCGAAGATGAAGATGATGATGGAGGTGGTGGAGGAGCATGGCTGCGTCCTTGGCTGCTCCCTCCTGATGTATGTTTTTTGTGCAAGGAGTTGTGCCTTTGGGGGAGCTCTGGGGCCCCACCCCCATCTGCCTGAGACGGGCCGTTGGAGACAACACCATGTATTCTGTATGGTGGAGGAGGTGGCGGTGCTGAGGAGCCACTGGTTGCTGGTCTGTTGGAAGACAGAGGTGGTTTTACAGTGCTAGAAGGGGTGGGACCCCTGTTGGGTGTTGGTGGCAGGGGTTTCTCTCTACTTTGAGAGGAAGATATGGAAGGTGGAGCAGGTGCTTTCTGGTTGGGGGTAGGTGGTGCATTGCCACGGCCACCTCTGTTAAAGGGTGGAGGAGGAGGTGGGGCAGAGGAGCTGTGCTTCATCCCACTGCCAATGGAAGAGGTGCTGCTGCTGCTGGAGGGGCGGGAGATGTCAGGCAGGGAGGGGCGATGGGAGCGATGATGCTCTGATGGTGATGGCTTGTCAGCTGGAGAGGGTGAGGAGGAGCCTCCTGTGGGGGGACGAGGGGCTGTGGGTCTGGACCCAGGTGGGCGCAGTGCAGATCTCCCTACTGATCCACCAGCTGAACCATCTGGTAGAGAGAAAAAAAGAGATGCGGAGTTTTAGCACTGTTGAAATGCCATCACTTCATTGTTTCTAGTGAAAACCCTTGTCAACTCTGTGACAAAAAAAATGGCAACAAAGTAGAAAAAAAGAAAGGCAGCAAAACTCCACATGCATGAAAGAAGGGGAATATAATGTGTTGTAAATATGACCTTTTTGCAGTAACACAAATACATCTCCTGCATCCCCAAAAGTGGAGCAATAAAAAAAATCTTTAAACTGGAAAAAAACATGTCCAAACATTCTCT